>JAIPRL010001102.1:0-97023 GCA_025469235.1 Pemphigus obesinymphae
TAATTTGGGGTTGAATATTATACCGAGATCTTTATAATTATATACCATATCCAAATTTAGAGCAGCTATTGAATAATTGAAAACAATTGGGTTTTTGATCAGGGTAAACCGCATAAATTTACATTTATTGATATTTAATGACAGATAATTAACAGTGCACGATCTTTCAATTTTATTTAAGTCTTCTTGTAAGTCTACTGAATCTTGAGGAGATTTTATAATTTTTACAATTTTTGCATCATCGGCAAACAATAATATTTTTGAGCTCTGTACAACATCAGGAAGATAATTTATGACTACGGTCAGAGAGAAAAGAATAAAACCACTTAAGCAGTGAGCCATTAATACCAAATAATTCGAGTTTATTAAATAAGATTTCATGGTTAACGCTATCAAAAGCTTTCGCAAAGTTCGCATAAATTATATCAGTTTGAGCGTTGCATTCGAAAGATTCTAGTATAATATTTTTAACTAAAGCTAAATTATGACATGCTGAACGCTTAGGGATGAAACCATACTGATTGTTATTGAGGAATGAAGAACAGTAATTTGATAATCGAGATGAAATTAATTTGGAGAAAATCTTAGGAATGATTGACAACTTTGAGATCGGGCGATAGTTAGTGACCAAAGAGGGATCACCATTTTTTAAAATAAGGGTAATGAATGATGATTTCCAAATGGTAGGGAAAATACCGGTTTTAAGTGACAAATTAAAGATGTTAGTTAGAATTGGAGTTAAGATAAATCTACAATTGTATAGAAATTTAATGGGAATACGGTCCGGACCTTCACTAGAGTAGAGAGATGAGCTAGAGATTAAGTTAAATACATCTGACTGAGTAAAATTTAAGGAATTTATTAGTAGCATACCATTGTTAAGGATTCGAGGGATTCGAATAGGAGATTGGGGCGGGGTGGAGTAAGAACTGGTGAAGTATTGGGCAAAAAGATTAACAATATCTTGGCCATTATTAGCCGATGAAGAATTGAGACTAATCAATTTAGGTATACAATTATTCTCTTTCCTACTATTTATGAATTTCCAAAAGTATTTAGGGTTATGTTTAACCAACGATTGAGCTTTGCGTATGTGATTTGTATAATCAAGCTTAGCCGTTTTTTTATATGTAGGTAGCACGGTTGAAATAGGTAGATATAACCATTATATTATACATTTGCGTGGTTATCGAGTATCAAACAGCGAATGGCGCTGGGGTGACGTTAACAATTGCCCGTCATAACTATACTATCAAATATTATATTAATATTATATTTTATACTTTTCAAAAACGAATAATTTTTAATCGCCCTCCCACTTTCAAAGCCCCCGAACCGCCACTGATGATTCATTAATCATTTTAATATATATATATATATATATAAAAACATATATATATGGATGTTTTTTTTTTACTTTAAAGTAAACAATATTACTCATTGTTTATTAACAATAATTTTTAATATAACATAAATATTAAAGAGATATTAAGTTATAAATATAAAATGTTCTCATACCCCAATTCAGTTTTATCAATACTTTAATAACAATTTAACATTTAAACAATGTTTGTTGTGTATTTCAGTATTTCACATTTTAATTAGTCAAATTTAATAGTATATAGGTTGTATGTATGATAATAATTTGTAAAGTATTTGCATTGGTATAAATAAAGGACATACAGAGAAAAATAATTTAAAATCCACTAGCTATTCCAATCCCCTACATATTATAAATACTAAATAATTTTTTTTTGTATCATTTATAGATTTTTTATTTTAAAATAAATATTGCACTTTTTAGTTTAACCGGATGATGTATGATAATCAATACTAATGTGTTGCAATAATAACCATATATTAATTGGAATCTTTGGCTTTTGAGCAATTCAAAGGTATAATATTATAAATTAACGTTTGGTACGTGTACGCAGGGGTTTGTACGGTATTTTTAGTTGTCTTTTCTCATTCAATTTCAAATTAGATACGCTCCAAAGGGTTAATCTTGTAGACTTGTTTGCGCCAAAATTGAGTTTTCCGTAATTAACGCAATGGTGACGGCAGAGGTGGCAATGACCGAAGTATAAGTGCGAGTAATATTCATATATGCTAATGGAGCTAACCATTTCGGCAAGTCTCCTTAATATCTCTACCGCGTATGCATATGTAGCATTTATATTATTAGTATTTATTTTTGGAGGTTTTTCTCGTACCCTAGGCCATGTGTGTGTGTGTGTGTGTGTGTGTGTGTGTGTACTCGCATGTATAGAGACCGAATGGTCGACACAGGAAAACTCTTAACGGCATTCGCCCAAAACGCATTACCTTAAACGGAAAACATATTTGTGACGTCCCGGTGGGAAGCTGTAAGAAGGGATGGAATCCATGCTTCCTTAGGTCGTAATTCTATCAATTCTCCATCAAGCCACCTCTTCCTTTCACCCCTAACCATACTATTCGTTCGTTTTAAAGCCATATATTGGCTTTTAAAATCCCGGTTTTTGGAAATCGACAAAAAAAAAAAAGATAAATGTTCCTCGAGCGTTTTTATTTTGAAAATTTATTTAGGTATATATAATGTAGAACTGATGATGTTTATTTAACTGGAAACGCTCATTTTTTCTGTCATTATTTATATCTATAAAAATTATTTTTAAATTTAATTTTATATCATTATAATAAGTATTAATACTCCAATCCAGAATGTATCTTTCTTAAAATGTTAATGAGAATATATCGAATTCTGAAAAGGTGGTTTATTACCTCAGATTATATTATGATGATGTCGAGGAAACCAAAAATCTTCTCTTCTTCTTAACTTAATATACTAATAAATAAATAAATATAAAACTGATTTTTGAATAATCAATGTGTATATATATATATTAACATTTTAAGAAACTATGAAACTATATTAATCTAGAAAGAGTATGTAGTTAGAGAAATATTGGAATAACTTAACAAAATGTCTTTATTTTATTTTGTATATGAATATAAAATATATTAACTGAAAATTAAAATTTTTAAATATTCATGAACGTCGTAATTCGTGATGAAAACAGTGTTTCCTGTTAATATAATCTCTTGTTAATGCAATATATATATATAAGGTAGGTACTTTCTATAATATTTAGTTAGATATATTATTATAAATGTATATTATGGTTCTAATGCTAATATTAACTATACTTTTAAATAAATATATGTAGGTAATTTTTAACTGATATACATTTCGTGTAGATTTAAAAAATTTTAAATATAATCTTCATATTTAATTGCTTATTTAATAATTGTGTAAGTATAATATGATAGTAATTGTACGTAATATATGAATGAATTAATAATTTAGTTTTTAATGTGTTTGTATACACATACAATTTGTACTCATATATTAGACAAGTACCTACTTAAAATATTTTGGGAACTTTTCATTTACATAATTTATCGACTTATATTTTTATGTATTTACTTCACATCTTAACGCTTATGTTTTTTGTGAAATTTGTCTCGAAAATATTTTAATCTGCAATTATGGAAATTCTTCATGTATAATCAAATTGGTTAAAGATATACAAATAAAGGGTGTGATACAGATTTTAAAAATTACGATTATGTATATAGCTATAGTATCTTCTATTGTAAATTATTATACTCATATAAAGCGTGTTTTCGCAATTAACCAAATGTAACAGGGTTCCTGAATTTTATAGATAATCAGTTTTGGTTATAATAATTTATAATTGATCAAATGGAATGGTTATTGTGTTCAGTTAAGGTACCTTAAGCTGTTGAAACGTCCTGATATCCTTATAATGCCCGGGTAATATAGGTAACCTGGTTTTGGTTTTTTGATATAGTGCCAGTTCGCTGTTGAATATTTTAGCTTATCAATGAATTATCTATTATGATAACAAATTGTATAATATTATTTATAATATGACTATCTTGTTTCGAATTTATAATGTATAGATGATACATAATTAAAAATTAAAACAAATTATTAACAAAATGACACACTATTGTAGAAAATATAGCACAATATAAACAGCGAGTACGTACTCAAATTTTTAATTTTTAATAATTTGAGCAAGCTGGAGGGAGCTATAGGAATGATATCAATATACTCTATGGGCCATGATTCAGTGATAGTAATATACCATTTTAACCACACGATAGAAAAGTTGAATATTTTTAATTCTACAGTTACATATCGATTATAAATATAACTAATGTGATCAGTCAATAAAATCGCGGGATTTTCAACACGTCTTAAACTATGGACGACACGATGTAGTATGAAAGCATCTTTACCGATAAGACAAATTATAATATAACCATGGTTGATTTTTAATAATATATGCATTATATATGTATATATATATATATACCATGATGATCTACAATGTGTAAACTTCTTTAAGATCTCTCTATTGCTACTATTCATATTTTTTACGCAATACCTACAGTACCGAACTCTAAGTTATGAAATTTTTTCTTTAAACTATAAACAGATATAAACATAATTAAAAAATTTATTAAAATTACTATAATAACGATTACTTATTATGGCTTGATATGGTTTATCAATTTATAATTTTATTATTTTCATAATTTTTACATTGTGCGAATATATTATAATAGGAAAAATACTTGTCTACTTTTGCCATGATTTATCAACTCTAATATTATATTCAAAATGTAATCCAAGAGGTATAATATTTATTTTTCATTATAGTATACTTTTTAAAATACTTAACATGTAGATATATAATAGAATGCCTGCAGAGGTTTTAAGGATTATATGGACACTTTTAAACTGAATTAACTAAAATGAGTAAATAATTAATCTAAATAATAAATAGGTATTAATAATATAGTAGGTATTATCATTAATACATATTTGTTTAGGTAACCCTCCTATAAAAAAATATATTTAGATCTTTGGATACAATAAACATAAAACAATTATTAGTTATATAGGGAACTACACATACAAGTATATTAAAGAATATATCATAAATTTACAAGGTTAATCAATGTTAATCAATTTTTCCAACTCATGAATTTTAAGTTAATGTAGTTAAATTAATAGTTAAAAGTAACTTTACATTTTAATTATCTTAAAAAATATAAAAGGAATGAAAGCAACTGAAAAAGATACTTGCATGTAAGCATATTGATTTAAGAGGATTCTGCACCCGCATTTCCTTTCTCTGTTTAACTAACTAAGTACTAACCATATAGAAAATAGACATTCGATATTATCACAACTTTGTCAATTCTAATATTAGAGTAAATATACTTATTAAAAATTTTATGGATGAGATCCATTTGAAATTTTAATTTTATAAATAAATATAACTATTTTTAAATTAAAATAATTTAAATAAATATATTTCTGTATACAATTAAAAAACGACAAAAACAATAATGATCATGTCTATAAATTTGGTAATAAGTAAATTTAATCTAATATTAGAAATAACGAAGTTGTAAAAGATGGCCAAACGTAAATTTTCTATATTTTCAGTTGGTTAGACTGAGACTACAATTGTGGGTGTAGCATCCTCTTAATTAAGATTAACTTAACTTAAACTGTTAGCTTGCTAATTCTTATGGCTTTGCAAAATTATACTTATAAAGTTTTGAACTGAACGCTTCGATTTAGAAACACACGATTTATATAAGCCTATTGTAGATGAATACAAAAAAAAAAAAAAACAAATTAAAAGTATACTATACGTACTTATTTATATATGGTATTAAAACACATTCATGATTTTAACACTTTTCCATTAGTAATCGTAGATTCAAAATATAAATAATGAAAATGTTTACAAGTTTTTTAACTTAAGAGGATGTCAGCGTGGCCATTTTTAAAGGGTTCTATATAGGCAAATTTTAAGAAAAATGAAAATCCAACAATTGAAAAATATTTATATGCATTTTTAAAATGACTAATAATAATTGGTCCCATTATTATATCATTTTTCATTATGGTTGGTTTTTATGAATTAATATAATTTTATTCAAAATATTACTTTTGCATTTCTAATTAATAACAACTTACAAATATCTTAGAAACATGAAACAAAACCAAAATTATCTAGTGCCTTACGGAGCCATTCTTCGATATGTATATTTAAAAATGTTTTAGGAATTGTTAAAAATTCAACATTTTTGATTTTTTTAAATAGTATTAACTTTAAAAATATCATAAACTCAGTAAAGCACTAGATAATGTTGTTATCTATAATTCGTTTTTCGTTTCATATTTTTAAGAAGTTTGTATAAGTTGTTCAAAATGAGAAATGCTAATATGTGTTTTTAATTAAAAATTGTTTGCGCTGACATCTTTCCAACATTATTTTTAATCGATAAATTGAAATATTTCGCATATTTTGATCACCCGCAGATTTTAATTATCCCAAATTGAAATATATAATTATTATTCAAGATAGTATTTCATATCTTCAACCGTTCGTCAAATATATTTAAAAACCCAAAAAAATTCATTTATGTCAAATACATGAAAAATTTTATATTTTATTATTTTTCTTGGAAAATAATATATTTATAAAAAATTGTGTAATAATAGTTTTTAAAGAAAATATTAATATCTACAGTTAAGAATCTATTAATTTTTATGATAAGTGACATAGTTTTTGAATTAAACTCGAAAAACTATAAAACTACCCTCTTTGGTCGATTTTCAACCCTTCGGCGGCAAGGGAAGGGGGTGAGTAATCATCACCAAATTTCAGGATAATTATTCCTTTATAAAAAGGAAAAAATTTAGGGGCTTACGAAATTAGTCCGAAAATATTTGTAAATTAACGGACACCCTAATATATATATATATATATTTATTATTCAAAACAAGTCAATGATATAGTACAGCTAAATTTCTAGTACTTTATGTAGTGCTATAATTTCTTTATAGCATTACATTTCGGATCTAACCGTGATCGGAAAGCAATAATAATAAGTAGTGTGATCGAAATATTGTCGTGCACGTGATTACTGATTATACTATGATATACGGCAACGGGCTATTAAAATACTTTGTAAATTATGCATTAAAGTTATATTTAAACGTCTTTCGGTTGTTTAAAATACATTTTTCCAAAATTCTTGTTAAAATGTCTCGCGACAAATGCCTTAAAAACGAAGTGTATATATATAGCGTAATTTTAAGAAACTTACAAAAAAATACCCATATAAATGTATTTATCGACATACGAATATTTCCTATTATTTATTTCTATTTGTTATGATGTTGGTTCCTTTTTTTTTTTTTCGATCGTGGGGATGCCCGCACTCGGTAGAAGTCAGGGCCGGTTATGGACGTTCACCCGATACGCGTGCCGGCCGTCGAACACGTGATATAATATTATTATTACATCATGTTTGGCCAAACATCGTGTATACCCCTCACCGATGTGACCACAGAGAATACAATGACTCATTTTCTACGCGAATATTATATTTTTTTTTTATATATATATATAAATACCTATATATATATATATATATATATATTAAATATTATATATATATGAAAAAGGGATGAAGGGATGACGACGATCGGTCTTCGTCGTTTATGGATGTTTTTAAGTAACGGCTGTGTGGTCGACCGTACATATATATACATTGTGTACCATAAGCGCCACCACCGTCGTCAGCCGTCGAGTAGTTTATATACGTATAATATATTGTTTTTATTCCGCCTTTGTCGCCGCCCGAGCCGACCCCTGAGATACGCGCCCCCCGTTTTCGCGGTTGTCGGTCGAATGGGGGAGGGAAATATACGATGTGTTCCCAAATAAAGTTACGTTTAATCGCTCGGTGCTATCTCCGAGACGGGAATAATGGCCTCCGTTCGATCGCCTATGTGCAATGTGTACATATTATTATGTATATACGTTTATTATACAGGGTTGTTGTCCCACTGTTCGCAATATATATATATATAGTTATTCCGGACTTTTTCACTTTCTCGTATTGAAAATTGAGATATTTATTGGAATCGAACTTTGAAAAAAAAAATAAAAATTAAATGACATCAAAATGTTATCAAATTTATTTTTAAATTCATATTACTCTTACAGTAGGTATTTACGATTTTTACGTATATTTTCGACGCACACGGTGAATTTTCATTAAATATTTATGATTGATTTAAATCAGTAAATTTGATATTTGTTTCGGATATTCCTATAGCGATTGATCGATAAATAAATTGTGTAGTATAGGTCATATCATAATGAATAAAATGTGTATGTCATGATCCACATGCATCATGAAATAAAATCGGGTTACTTTTAGTATTATATTAGAGGTGTGTCGAACTCAACATGTATATAGGTGTCGAACTGAACTCTGAAATTTAAAACCGAATTCGAACCCGAATCGAAACTATTTGAAACAGCAAATATTATGAAAAAAAAAATTAAAAAAATGGTAGTTCCTTTAAATTTCTCTCTCCCCCTCAAAAAAAATAAATAAATAAAATTGACAAATCGCTTTGCAAAACAGCAAATAAGCATATAAAAAAAGATCAAAGTTTGAGTTCCACATTTTACTACTTATAGAGTTGAACTCTCGAAGTTTGTTTTGAATTTCGAACTTTGAACAGCTCTACCCATTCAAGGGTTTTTTCAGATGTTAAAATTTTTATTACATATATAATCATATTTGTATATTGAATATTTTATATAAATATTTCAAAAACTTAGTATAGATTTAGCGTCATTTTAGGGAATTTTCTGGTGGTCAACAATACAATTTAGTACCTAGTTAATAAGATTTTTAAGGTAAAACTATCTATACTTTTAATGAAATTCAAAGCTTTCAAAAATTATATTATGACTACTCGCGCAATCGGTAAAACTACAGATCCATCGAAGCACCACTTTCGCAAATCTACTCACGCATGAGCGTCTCATTAGATAATTTAATTTGTAAAAACTTTAAATTGTTATTTTCCTTGCAAAAAATAATAGTTTCAACTACTTAAATTCGTTAGAAAACTCTTGCTGTGTTTGTGAACAAAAACTGGAAGGTTTTAAGTTGATTTTCGAAGTTGACCTCCGATCAATATTGATATCAAAAGCCATTCTAATTATGACGTTCAAAAAATAAATACATTTCAAACCATTTAATATACATATTATGTATAGTTACGAAATATCCTTTATAATTGTTTAGTTTGCTATTAATGTATATTATATTGTAATGTTGATTAGGTCATATGCAAATAATAATACAAAAACATTATTGTTGTAACGTTAAATGTACATAAAAAATCACCCTGTATGTATGCCTGTAAAGTGTTTATAGAATAGAATTCAGTATGTAGGGGTGTACAATATCGGAATATGTGAAGGGGTGTATAGGAATATATAAGCGTGTGTATTGGATTGCCTATGACTCACACGCATTTAAGTATAATTGAAACGACGGGCTGGTTGGAGTCTCGCGAAGCTGTACATAATAATATGAAAACGTCACCGGCAAACGATATATATATATAGTGATTCGTATCCACGGTTCAATGGCTTTACTGTCGATAAGTCGGCTCGAGTTAACGTAATAAAATCTCTGGAGATAACTGCGTTCTCTGCACATTATATTCCATCGTTTGATTATAATCCCAACGAAAACGTATAGTGTTTTAAATTAATGTCGATTCTGGTTTAGAATTTGTCGTTTATATTTTGTTTTCGGTTTTAAATTTAATTTTAATTCTCCCTTGTAATATTTTTGGAACTCTGGTCTACTATATATATCGCATTAATATTGAAGTAAAATAAGAAGATGATTTTTTTTTTTTTTAATAGCCAGGTAGTAGGGGTAGGAAGCACTTCGCTCATTGTGCTAGATACTATAGTAGTATATATTGAATTTTAAAGCATTGATAAATCATTTCATTCGATTGTGTCATATGCATAAATAAATAAATTTCATTCGATAAAAACTATTCTGAGCAAAGCTCGGTGTGATATGCCTAAATAAATATTACAGTTAAAAATTTGAAAATATTATGATGTTAAATTGTCACCGTATTATATTATTTCGGTATTTAACCATTACCCAAATTAGCATTTAAATTTTGCCAAAAAACACTTTATTAAATTACAATAGGTAACTCGAAAATTGAACTCTAGTAGCCAACAAATATAATAAAATATTGTAACTTCATAATAATACTACTTATCTAATTTTAAACGTTTAAATCTAAAATTCATTATGCGCCGTATTAGTATATATATAATGTATATAATGTAGTCATACACCGCATATAGTAGGTATAGTTATGTATAGTATAATATGTATGTATATAGAGTGTATGACTACATATATACCGTGTAGAAGGATTTTTTTCATCTTACTAAGAAAAGTACTAGAAAAACCGAAAAATTATTTATAGTGTACCATCTAGAACCGATTTTCTAACGGTATCATATCAGCGCCAAAGCTCCTTTTGACCAAAAATTTGCTTCCGGAGAAATACAAATTTAAAAAATAGGAATAAACATCATTGTAAAATCAATAGATTCCTCGCTACACTCAGAATCTAAAATAAGAAGGATTCATATGGTTATACTCTAGTTCGTATTGTACTACATTTTAATTTTAATATATTTATATTAATATTTATTAATATATTTAACTGTAAAAATACTTAAGTATATAGTTAATTATAAACTCAAATAAGATTTGTTTTTTTAATATGCATTTTTTCTTCTTTAAATAAATATCTAGTTTAAATTAAATATAAAATTGCTTCTTTAGATGTTATAATTTAAATCTTTTACCTCTAGTATAGAACAAGTATTACAAAAATTACAAAGTATTAAATAAAATATTTATAACTATAACATAATAAAAACTAAATTTTTCACAAACGAAAACAAAAAAGACGACTAGTAAGGGATAGATGCACTTCGCTCGTTAAGTAGTATAATAGTAGTGAATGCATTAAATTTTAAAATTTAAACTAAACATTTTAAATTGCATGAGTCACCTCATATTAATTATTCCAGTACTAATAAATAGTAACCATGGCAACCTTATTTGTTATTTTCCATTTATTGAAACTTTCCATCTTAAAAAGAAGTTTTTCTTCCCGCTAAAAAAGTAGTGGTAAAATCAAAAAATGACTTCTAGATAGTAAACTGTCTTAAACAAATTATTTTTCATCAAAAAAGTTCTTTGTCAAAAACTCACATTTGACTTCTTTAATCCGATAACCCGGATAAGTGGTTTCCAAAGAAATAAAGTAATAAATATCATTGTAAAACCAATGATTTCTCGCTTTGCTCAAAATCTAAAAGTTAAAAATGTTTTCTATTCTTTATAGGTTCTATCCTCGTTGTGTCCGTTCCAATTTTTCGCCATTATTACTATCGAGATTGTTTGACATCAAATTCGATTATTCATCCAATAATTGTATATTCCCAATCGATGAATCAATTTATAACACATTCTTTTCATAACTTATAGATATCTATAACTGAGGTTGGTTTTTTTCCTCAAAAAACAATTTGGTCGTTAAGTAAAAACATACAAAGTTATGCTTGTGAGCCGTATCGCTATTAATTTTATATGTACCGAACTTTTTTATAAAGAAAAATAGTTCATGTCATATTGAAATTTTTGAGAACGTAAACTGGTTGTTTAAAATATATTTTGTTTATTTAAGACTCATTTTAGTTTATAACTTTATGTTTGTTCTGGTGTTATGAAAATATGTTACATAAAATACATTGCAAAAAAATATTAGAGATACTATATTACTTATACAAATAGAATACAATATTATTACAGGTGATAACAGATTAAATAAGGAACACTTTTAAACATTTTAATACGGTATTCAATACAAAAATACAATATATAATTATACGAGTACCGAATAAAATTATATTAAATTAATATTCATGTCACGTTTTATAATCTATAATTAATTTTGTATTACATTAACATTTATACTTCTATGTAGGTACCAGATGTTAACTAATTACTAGTTTGCATAATTTTTATAATATACTTAAAAGCTGTTGTATATATTATGTGAATAAGATTTTATAGATCGTTAAAATTTAAATAACCAAGACAAGAAAATAATTTGTAATAATGAATAATCGTAATCATTTATTCAAGATAAATACATATACGGACACATTATTTTTATGTTTATCCAAAAATTTTTGAAATTGTACTTATATTTATTATTTTAGTTTTTATTCATATAATTATTACATTTGAGTACATTAGGTACTGTAGTAAAAAGCAATTAGAGCATGGTTTTTTTTTTTATTCGGGCCGAGTTTACCTGACCCTAGTGGTATACTTGTATATTGTTATTTTGTGTAAATTTGCCCGAAATCCAACACACGGCCACGTGTTAAGAGCCCAAACATACTAATAAAGGAAGCTGTTATATAAAAAATAGTATTTTACTTTTCGGGTCCCCGCTGGGCATTTTATGAGGTCATCAGAAAAAAAAATACCACAAAACCATAATAGAAAAAAAATAAACATTCATTATAACAAAAAAATGTTTAACCTTTTAATTTTCAAAACGTACATACTACTACATTACGCTACCTATTCAGTTTAAACTTATGAATAGAGCAAAATTGATTAACTCAATTATTGCTATATTACATAATACCTATATTTTTTTTTTTAATGAATGTACCTATAAACTATAACATATATAACATAATATATATATATATATATATATACGTATACATAAATATGACGACAATAATAACAGTTCCTTTGGTACTTTATGACTAAACAAAGTTATAACGTTTTCAAAAAACACTAAACACCCATTTAATAATAGTATTAAAATCCATGTTTTAATAGTATACACGACAAATTGTTTCTTAGAAATTGTATAGTCAAAATGTATATAAAATATGAAAATATTAACTATATGCTGTAGGGTGAAGTGTTAAAACAATAAAACTTTTTTTTTTAAAAAGTTATTTATTTCACATTTTCTAATCATATATTTTGAATATTTAAATGATATATATATAACTTGTAACTTGGCATTTTTTAGTATATATATATATATATACTAAAAAATGCCAAGTTAAGACAGAGCTATAATTTTTTCATTGTTCTTGTAGTGTAAGTATTTATTTTTAGATTATAAGCGAAGAGATAGGAATGAATCGGTTTTACAATGATGTGTGTTACATATATACACATTGTGTGTGCAGTGTGTGTATGTATGCCTGTATGCATATTTTGTAGTATAAAGAAATTAGAAGCAAGAATTTTGAATTAAAGATATTTTTTGATAGAAAATTGACTCTAATTTGTACAACATTAGAGAAGTAATTTTTCAATTATCCCAGTAGTTTTTTTAAGTGCAAATGAAAATTACCTTTTACTATTTACATGTGGATGACTTTTTATATCTATTTTTGAACAAACTGTAATCATAAAACAAAAATTAGTTAGGACAATAAATTCAAAATATTTATAAAGTTGCCTATTTTATGAAAAATAATGAAGACACGATACAACTGTAACCTATTTACTGTAAAGTAAATTCAATATATTTTTAAACTTCTTTCAATAATTTAATTTTCATTTTACTATGTATAGACTTCAGGTCTTTTTTTATGTGACTATTTATTAGGCGCAATTTTACTATCCATTCTTATAATTATCCCTTTAATTAATTACCCAAAGTGGTTAATTATCTTAAATTGTTTTGTTCATTTTATGATAAAATTGTCGAAACGGGTTTGAAACTGGGGTGAAAAGCCGTGTAACCCACAAAATATTAAAACCGTGTTAAACCCGAAACTCGTATCCCGGAAAAAGTGAAACCCGTTTTTTTTAAATCCGAACCCGGAAGAAATTTAAACCGTTTTTTGACCACGCATTCCTAACCCAGCAAAATGAAAACCGTGTTTAAAAAAACATTTTTAAATGCGTAACCCGAATTTTTGTTCAAAATTTGGATAACGTAAATCTAGTGAAAATACTAAAATAAAAATAAAGTATATCTTTAAAATAATCAAATGTTTTTCTGTTTGAATCTATTTGGACGTTTGATTACGAGGAATAGCTTAAAAATAAAGTCAGTATAGATTATTGTTCATTGTACAATAATATTATATCGACAAATATTATTATCCATGACAAATTCTTCGTAGGGAGCAGGCATGTACCGACGCGACGTACGTCATTTCCCTCTAACCAACCCAACGGCCCACTGATACTAACAAATCTATTTCTAAAAACATTTTTATCGGGAAACTTGATGGAAAAATGACTGCATGTATTCGATGTAGAAAATCGCATCATGCATTTCATGCAAAATCCGGTTTTTAATTATACAACCAATGTTAAAATTGACAATAGAATTCCAGCAATCTGAGTACAGATAGGAATCGTATGCCCATAATTCGTATTATTATTTTATTCTCATGTGTATTTTTGTATAGAAAAATCAAAAATGAGCCAAATTTTTATTTAATTCTATTTAATTCAATATTTTTATATTTTCAGTCTTATATTTTTTTACGAATAATGGTATATATTATTATTTTCATTATTATTCTGTGTAATGTATTACACACTTACATATATTAATTTTTTGTGATAAATACGATATTTTAATTTTTAAGTGAAAAAACCCTCAAGTTCGTTAAATATTCAGTATTATAAAATATTGAATATTTAAATATAGTATATACCTATAATAATGCTTTAAGTTATTACATAAAATAAATTATTAATTAATAATTAGAGTTTTGTCATATTTTGTAAGCCTAAAAAAATTTAAAGTTCAAATTTTAATTTTTAAGATAGGTAAGTATGTGTTAAAAGTTAAATTATTGTAAAAATTGAAATTGGTTCAAATGTAAAAAATAAAGTTTATAGAAGAAGAATATTATGAATAAGTAAATTAGAAATTAAGTATTATTTTAAGGTATATTGTGATATGAATTATATAAAATGTAAAATAATTGAACTATGAAAAAATATATTGACAAAAAAAAAAAAAAAAAAAACATATCTGTAATAGAATTAACAATTATTAGAAAAGATACTATTTTAATTTGTATATTCATATTGCACACTTAGCGCCACAGTGCACACTAAAATGGTGCTGATCTGGTCTACAATATAAAATATGTTTTGTCGTATCCGGTAACGATATGAATATTTGTCCATAATTTTTTATATTTCTTTGGTTTGTGTATTATATAATATACTGTATTATAACCATTGTGAATATTTAGTCTAATTTTAAAACTTTTAGTTCTACTAGTAACTAGAGGATAGACATTTTAAATTTAACTTCAGGAATAAAGTACCTACTGTATAATACTATTATATACTATTATAATCCGATGAAAATATATTTACCTGAACTCGCTTAGTACACGTCACTCGATGCTTTAATACGTAATTTAATATGTATATCCATCTCGAAACTCTTCAGTATACAAGCAGTTAGTCGTTATAGGTGTATTATATTATATGGTACCTATATTTCTATTATGTATAAGTCACATTATTTAGTAATGTTTGGAGTTTCCGAATGGTCTTGCTACCCACATAAAACATTTCAACCAAACGTGATCTTAGTTATAAAATAAATAGTATACATTTTTAAATATGTGTACATAATCTGTAAACATAAATTCGAGTTCTAATTAAAAATGATATGATGACGAGACGGAGAATCTCGTATAGAATACATATATAGAATAAAAACCTTTTCTTTGATATAAAACGATTTATTTCAATATGAACTTTCAAGGAACTAATTTTCATTAAGTATTTTTTTTTAAAAAATAAATTATGAAAAAATGTTTTATTCCACATGAAAACGGAAACAAAAGATCCCTTGAGAGTACACAAACTTTCTCAAACTACGAGTGCGAGGTTTATTTAGTGACCGCGCGCATTTCCAAAAAGACTTCAATTTCATTGTGGTTTCTTGAAACAATCAGTTAATGGACCGAATATTCTTCGTTCATTTTAATTTTGCTATATTATTTAATGTATTTAAACTAAAAGGTAATATTTCGATATAGTTTAACAACAATTTCAGAATAAAAGATTTAAATATTGTGTAGGTACAATGCAAATGTGATTAACCGTGCCGTTTTAATATTATATTATAAATTGATATAGGTAACTTATATAAGTACCTAACTCGAACGTTCGTTTTACGATTTAATTTATGTAACGAAGAAAATAACAGAAGTATTATTAAATTATAAACAAAATATATCTTTTCAAGGAATATATTACGAACAACCTAATTGCCTATTAAAATGTTCAACATATTCAAGAGTATTTTACTGATGATATTCTATAAGTTAAATAAATTAAAATTATAAGAGTTTTAAGTAGGTATAGCTATATACTTTATCGTTACTTTGAATGTAAAATATGTATAAATTAAATTCAGCGAAGTTCACCATACATTTTTAATGAATTAAGATTATATTATTTGAGAAATACACGATTTCAATTTCGTGTGTAATAGTATATAAACTTATAATGATATTTAACTCGAAAATTTCGTAAGATAATATACACAAATTATATTCTACATTGATCAGGCATAATTCAAGCTATCCAGCAGCAAATGTGGACGTAAATTTCTTGTGATTGCATTATATACGTAAATAAAAATAAAAATAAATAATTATATCCATATCTTATTATGCCTTTATGATATTATAACATAAGACAATTACGATTATTATTTTAAAACCATATTCTGTATTTTAATATATAATCTACACATAAAATATATACTATAATATAGAATAATATCATCTACAAATTGAAGATTTACCATATTATATTGGTATTTTGAATTTCAAAATAAATGTATAATAAATTATATTTAGGTATTGCAATAATTTATTTACAAACATTTGTTACTGTAGCTTTAAAATAAAAATTACTATATTAGTCTGACAATAAATATGCTTTTAGCCTGTTTGAAATTTGGCAGACTTTTAATTCATTATAATTAAATGATGGTACCTATTATCCTGAAACGTGTGCATAATAATGTGTTACATATTATAAATATTAATTTGTTTTTTGAAAAATAATCCTACGGTTTTTGTGTGTTCTTAATTATGTTATAAAAAATTACAAAATTAGTTTTTTACTTTTGATATCGTTTTATGCATTTCTTACAGAATACAATTACAACGTTAATTACATTTAACCGTGTCCATATATATTTTACACAATTTCCAGTTCTCGTAACATACATGCATGCGTAACAGTACACGTCCATTAATCTTGTTATAACATAATACACTTAATACCCCAGTGTGTACGGGTACACGAATATACACACATAATAATATTATGATACATATTATTCATGATGATTGTCGGTTTATATTGGTTTGTCTACAACGCAGCGAAATGTATTTAAACTATAATTTGTATATCTATGAGAACCTATTTTCGTATTATGAATCTTTCAGTGTGATTTCGAATTTATAAATGAAACGTTGTTTCGTTGTTTGATTATCCTAATCAAGTCACTAGAACAAACGGCATTAGTAAACACCGGTTGATAGGTATATTATTTTTGATCGAAACTTGTAATGAATCAAACGGATTTCACATATAATGGGTAGAACAACAGAAACAATTGATCATTATAGATACCAAAATAGATATATTTACATATTAGGTGATGTCTAAAAATGTCTAAGAGGATTGATATGATGTGATTCGTTAATGAAATGGTTGATTATTAAAAAAATATTTATTTTTTAATAAGCTACCTGTTCGTTCTATAGGTATGTAAAATATATCTTATCTTAAATGGGCACCTCCTTTATCTACACCCTATTCTCATTAATATAATGACCAAGTGTTATATAATTATATTATTATAATTTATATAAATGGTATTTTATCCTGTCGTTTTTTAAATTTATATTTTAAAAAAAATTTTTTTTTTTTTTTTTTTTTTTTTTATATTAAAGATATTATTATCTTTAATATATTTAATCTTATTTTAACATTTTACCATTATTTGATTCGTTATTATTGTTTCGCCTTTGTAAATGTTTTATTTATACAAATACATGTATTTTCCACATTGTATAGAGCTTTTTTCTGTAAAATAATTTCTATATTCAATATTAAAAACAACACTATTATGTATTTTTATTAATCTCCATTACTAAAACAATGTTTTATTTAAGTATACCTAGATAATTTTACTAGTATACAATTATTGTACTAATAATATGTTATTAGATATTGTATTTTTATGCTTAAATCAGTGTAATATACGAGTATATTCAAATAATCAAATTATTATATTAAACGAGTTGTAATTCATAATTTAATATGTATGCCAATATCAAGTTTTATGTGTTATCAAAAATATTATGAAAATAATAAAAGTTTTATAACATCATCATCATAAAGTCATTATTTCGAAATAAATTTGAAACCTACAATAAATTTAGCTTAGTGAAATATGCAATTCGATAATGGATTTATATTCGTAAATTATAATGTAAGTACTCAAAACTAATTAAAAATTAATCGAAATGGATCTTTTGATATGCATTTTTAATATAACTAGACTATTATTTTACCTACTGATTTATAATTCGAAACTATTGTTGTTATATGTCAGTATGTATTCATCGCATTAGTATTAACATGAATTAAGTTGAAATGTTATAACTAAATCATCAATAGAATTAACTCGTCTGGATATGATTTAACTTTAGACATTTAGAGCTTACACTTATAAAATTTATTTTTCCATAGGTTATGTTCAATTTCCGAATTACAAATATTAACTAAACCTATCTATATTATATAGCGCTGAAAATTAGGCATGTCAAATAATCTATTATCTATATTTTGTTTAATCACAAATATAACACAATATATCATATTTTAATATTCAATTTTTAAATAAAGCTTAGGATACTTATATATATTATACATACATTTTGTCAGATTTTAATTTCAAAATATGCTGTAACTCGCCTTTATTGCGTATGTGTATTCTTTATATATAGGTAGATATGTATTGAATCAATTATGGTTATAATAGTTATATATATATGCACCTATAATATTATTAATTTAGCTTTGTTAGTAATATATATTGGTAGTAAACTAGGTAAAAAAATGACAAATGTAAGCATGCTATAGTTTCAATACTTTATTTTTGCTGACTTATTTTTTCGTTGTTACTACTTATTCCATTAATATAAATTATTTCTATTATATATATATGTAATAAAATATAATTTACAAGGCTCGGGTGTGGTAGGGAATATCATATTTTACTTGCTCGTGCTTATAAATTAAATCTTAAATATTCCTAGTTGCTATTTTGTTCTTTATGCGTCCTTTGACACATATTACTTGACTTCCCTTCAAAAAATAATTAAAGATCCTTCTTCAAAACCTGTTTTAGTAAATTTTCTATTTAATGAATATTTTTCACGTTATACTGATCTATTATAGTTACTTCAAAATTCCGTTATCCTCTTGTTTCTAAGCAGTACCTCTTATACTCGACATAATATTATTTCATCTCATCTGCAATTGACTTCGTTTAAGACATGAGTGTGTCTTGATTTATATATATATGTTAATGTTTTTTTTTTTTTTATTTATTATCCAGTTATGTCATATTATTATATGTCTATATAATAACCAGATTTGTATGCATTTTAATATTTGTTTTGAAAGTATGCAGCTCGATGGGAAAAACAAATGTCGACGAATTATTTAGCAGAGAATGCATTGAAAAAAGTTTGTTTTGCACATAAATGCATATTTTAGTTATAACGGAATATTTGAAGAATTTCGCATATTTAAACATATTTCGTAAAAACATATTTTTTCTATATAAATATGAATTATTTAAAAATTGTACTTTAATTATTAAGTTGATGTCTATGATCAAAAATTTCATTCATTTCATTAAATTACAACCAAAAATCAATGTTCAGTTATAATTTCCTATTTTAATATTTATGAAAGAAACAACAGTATGCAATGAATTGATTTATTCTTATTGTTGTTTTTCTTATAATATTCTGCATGATAATATTATTATGAATAATTGAAAAAATATATCTATATAATATGGTATACTCGTATTATTTCATAACTTTAAATGGGGTAAGTAATATTGTTTTACATTTTTTTCACTTAATTTGAAAGTAAGAAGTATGGATGAAACAAAAAATGTTTGCATATAAATAAATACATATATTTTGGATAAGAGCATATAAGGTGCATATTTTAAGGTTTTTGTATGAATGCATATTATTTTTAACATTTTTAGTGCATATAAATTCGGAATTCAAATGGTATTCAAATATTATTATTTTTTTGTCTTATCAAAAAAAGAATTACATATTTGTGGTTCACAATATTTTTGTATATACACTTTCAATTTATATTTTTAAGGCCTCCTAATAATAGAAATGTAAAATCGGATTGTTCTGCTTCACAAAAAAAATCTATCTAAACCATTTTGAATAATATAGGATTTTTAGTTACATATTATACTGTTTAACTTCAGTACATCTATATGCACATAATATAAGCGCACTAAAGGAGTAATATAAGTGCCCAAGTTATCAAAGGAGAAGTTCTCGTTGCTTTGCGTTAATTTGTTCAGTTTAGGTGGGATGGAGGAATAATAATATATATAAACGTATATGATATATTGTCGTGGAGAAAAATTGGATAGGTGTGTTATGTTTTGCCACACATGGTATATATACAACACAGATGCTCGAGACGGAATAAATGTGTAAATATAAAACCGAGCATTTTTCTAACTGGTGTGTGACTACGGAGATCGATCTGAAATAAAAACATCACACTCCTTAGACATACGTTGATCAAAAATAATTGCATTTATTATAATAATTAAACGTTGATACAAAAGGATCATAGATCGAGCTTAAAAAATAAAACATATTTATTTAATCAATTTCAATATAGTTCTCTGTGTTATGATAATATAAAAATATGTAATATTAGACACGGAAAATAATTGTTAAGTTATAATATACAAATTTAAAAATGACTTTCAGATATAAATTTGTTAATTTTTGAAAATTAACATTTTTTTATTTTTGTTCGAATAAAAACCATGTTCTCTTTAGTTGTCTAACGCCCATTCGTCGAATATATTTATTCATGACATAAATTTCTATGATAAGTGTTTTTCAACGTAAGAGTTATTTGATAGATAATGACATTATAATTGGTGCTGGAAATACAGTATATTATGGACTGCAGTAGGTCACTGTTTCAAAACCTTTTGTTTTCGAAGATGACGGTAAGGGAACCTTGAGAGAGAACTGACATTTTATATTATTTTAAATCATGTGTTCTGAGGCAATTTGTCCCATAATGTCACGTCCACACCAAAAAACTATTGTCGACATTGTCACCATTGTCGGCTTCAAAATGTTTTCAACAAAGTAGCCGACAAAATTTAAAAAAGCGCTTCCAGACCAAAAAAAACATATTTAAGAAGAATTTAAAAACACCGATGATTTTCAGCGATAAAAATATATTTACGCAAAACTTCCAAAACGGATTCTTAAATCAATTTTAGAGTTCCAACAAATCGGTAGAGGACAAATTTTAAAATGAATTTTATTTGGGATTTTTAATTTAATACTACTAGTTATTAAAGCTTAAAAAAGTAAAAAATTGACTTTAAAACTAAAATATATATATATTTTTTTATAGGTGTTTTTACTCTGAAATTACTTTAAAAAAAAACCCATTTAAACACTTGTGTAAATATATTTTTTTAAATAAATCGTGATTACATAACAATAAAAAGTGGTATAGACACAGGACCAATTACTTTTAAATTGATATATATTTATTTTTTTAAAAATTTCATATACATAATACCTTAAAAAACAAGCACATGGTAATAAATAATTTTAATAATAATTCTTAATAAACATTTTACTTTTAAACACACTTTAAATTAAATGTGGAACGAGAATTACGTTGATATTTCTGCAGCTGCTTGCGTAATTTTGAGTTTAATAATGAAAAATTCCTTCAAAAGAAGGAAATAAGTTTATCCTAGTATTTTTATTTATTAGGTGATTGAAATACAATTTCTTTAGGCTTATCCAATATTTTGTTGAAATAAATTAAATGTTTAAAAAAACATTTTAAAATAAAATCAGTATTTAAATGTTTAAAACTCAATGCTCTATAAGGCCTTTATGTTAAACTAAACGCATAGATATATACGACAAGTATGATGTTAATCAAATGTTAACTAGTCTGGACGTGTCGATACATTGTCACTGACTTTGTTTATAAACATGTAAACTTATTCCCATGTTGAATGGAAACAAAAGTTTATTGGCAACAATGTTGTGTCATGCTTCTGGTATGTTTCTGTGGCCTGTGCTATAGAACAAATTAAACCGTTTTATTTGATCATGATTGGTCGATATTATGTACTGTTTGATTTTCAGTGACAACACTTATAAGTATCTTATCGATAATAACAAAAGTATATTTAAAGTAATTAGGTTCCTAATATTTATATCGAATAACTTCATTCTGGGAAAAAATCAGATTGAATAACCAGTCCTACGAGAATCAATTTTTTATTATACTGAACTTAATACCTACCATGTTCTTTTCAATCAGAAAAATAGTCTACTTTAAGCCAATAAACCAAAACATTTATATACATGCATATTGTATATGTATTAATTTTAAACAGCGCTTCTAAAAAACAAATATTGCCAGAATAATTTTTAGAAGCGGATAAGTATCGATTTTTAAAGATAACAAAACGACCGTTTACCGCAATTATCGGTGAAAATTGTATTTATGTAGTTGAATCTAGCTTTTATCCAGCGATTACATTATATAATCCGTCCAGTTAATCTGAGATTTTAGTGACGTCACGTATTTGCCTTAATCAAATGTTCAAAACATTAATAATTTTAATCAATTTTTCATACATCGAACAATTTAAGATGGATGATAATAAATTATGTGTTATCAAAGTTTTCTAATAATAACTAATGTTTAACATAATTTAAAAAAAGTAGTATGTTGGCCACACAATTTTAATAACCCTTACAAATGAAATAATATAATGGTCGCCAATGCCTCAAATAAACTGCATGAGTATATAATTAGGCTTAAAAAAAAAGGTGCACTTCGTTCGTTGGGTGTCAGTAGGGGTGGATGCACATTGCTACTGGGCAGGATACTCTTGTTAGATGTATTGCATTTGAAAGCAATGATAAATCATTGCATTCAATAAAACGATTCTGATCATAGCTTCGGTGTACAATTCATAACTTTTAATAATAGTTATATACTCAGTACCTACCTATGTTTAACATTACATCAAAGATTAAATGTAAAAATAAATATGATCTTACGAAATTACGAAGAAATGAAAAATCTGGATTTGACGAAATCGTATTTTTGCCGTTTTTTCGTCATTTTTTGGTAGTTTTTTCTTACGCATTAAAAAACTGTTAAGAAAATCGAAAAATTACCTCTCTAAAGTACCAACTAGATAAAATTTGATACAGGAAACCATGTAAGCTTGTAAAGACTAAAGGTTGGAGCACTCCTACTGCTATTTGTTAACAGAGAAAAAAAAATAAACATCATTGTAAAACCACTAGCTCCCTCGCTACGCTCAGAATTTAAAAAAGATGTTCATAAGAACGTAGTACTTACCTAATATATTTATAACTTACATACTGTATTATATCTAATCTATATTTGGTTGAATAAACCTATTACATTTATGTTGTTATTTTCTATGATACTATATCGTTTATGTGGTCGATTGTGTAGATATACAATTTACTAGGTAAACGATGATGAAAGAATCCCTTATTTAGCAAAAAGTGAGATAATACTTTTTTCAATGAGTTTTTCGATATTTATTATTTATTCAAAATATTTGTTATAAGATACATTTTAAATTAATTTTTAATATTGACGATTACCAGTTCTGGTTAAATTACCGGTTTCCGTAATTATTTGCGTTGCAATAAGTCTAAGAAAATATCGAAAAAATCTGGGATCGTTTTTATAGATTATAAATAAAGATTTTACTATTTTAGTCCTTATAATGTCACTAATAATAATTATTATCGACGACTTCAATGTTGAAAAAATAAAACATAATTTTTGATTTAATTTACTTGCACTAGGCAATCATTTTATTAAATTCAAATTAAATAGATACTTTGAATACCTACCTATATTCACACGAAAATATAAAATATTAAATCTCGTAAATCTCGAATATTTAATCTATTCTATTTTTTTACAATAAAACAAAGTTTTGGTTTTATCAACGCTCCCTTTTTGAACACAATAAAAATAATAAAATAATGTGAATATTATCCGTATGAATATTATAAAACTTTTTGTAACAAAAAAGCACCATTTTTCTAGGGATGATTAGAAATAAAATGTATTGTTTAAAAAATACGTAGCAATAAACCATTGTTCTTATCACTGTTTCAATATTGTTTATTTTTGTTTTATCCCCACAATGTTCTGTGTATGTATTATATAATATATTACCATGAAAGTTGGTTTTTGGTATATTGACAATAATAAATATTGTCGGTGAACGTTGGAAGCTCATTTTGTTATAACTTGAAATAATAATATAATTGGTCATTTACCTAATACAATATATAATGACCAAAAGTATGTAGTAAATTTTAACAGTTATGTCAACTATTGGATTGTATTTAAATTATGATAGGTAGTAAAACAATTATCCCATATATACTATATTTGTGTAACAAACAATGGAATGTTAAATATTTTACATTAAACACATTTCAGAGTGGTCATAGAGGTCGGGCTCAAATGTCAAAGGAACTCTGAAGTAAATACGATACCCTAGTTTTAGATATTAAGTGTACAATGAGTATTGTTATTTATCTCATTAATCAAAAGTGTCCAATTTTAGTACGTAATCGTCGAAATAATTTTCCACAATTGATAATTAGCTTGGTGAATGTGTACATTTATCAGGGGTTATACTCTTATTTGTTTGGTATTTTCCAGTGACATATCAATGGTTAAAAGACTATAATTGTTGATTCTTAAAGAGAATAATTATTATACATTTTATTGTAACTTGAAAAATTATTCACATATCACATGATATATGTATACCTGCGGTATAAATTGTTATGATATGGTATAATCATAATAAAAGCTATAGTTATATTCAGAATATTATTATAGATAGAATAATATGTTAAAAAAGATTAAAATAAAATATTTACATTTGTTTTTACTGAACTTAAGAAAATTAAAAAAAATAATTTGCTACAACCAAAAAAGTCTCCTTGATTTTTAAATTGCATTAAAAGTGTATAAAAAAAAACAATGTTCATAACAATATGTAGTATAGCATATTGATTAGTTTTCTGAAATTATCGTTACAAATATAAATTAATTAAACATTTAAATAATTTAAAAAAAAAAATCGTTTCATATAATATGTGTATTTGAGAGTAATATAATTATAATTTACGTCTCTTATAAGAGTCATTAGCATTTCAAACATTAATAATAAATGTATTATACAATATAACACGCCGTATAGCTGTTGTATTGTTGATATATTTTCTGGCATTAGAATACCAAAGAGAACCATATGTAATTCTTATTTCAAAAACTATAATAAAACCCTGCCACAACTTTTTTTTAAGAGACCAGTCAACATAGTCTTTGGTAATTGGTTAGATGATATATTATACTATATCATGTCAAAATTGCTACTGTAATACTGATGACAAATGTGAAGTATATTTTTACATAAACAACAGAGTAAGTATAAATATAATTTCTATTACTAGATGCTATTTTAAAAAATTATCTACAGTCATCAAATTTGAAAACTATCCTCAGACTTTAAACAGATGTTATTACGAATTATTACTTGAGATTACATTTAATGGAAATATTTTCGGAGTACCTGGCATAGAATAAAATTTAGTAAGAAATTGTTTTGGTGGGTCCAGGGGAGAAAACCCTATTAATATATCGTGAAAGAAAAATCGTCGATCACTTATTTGAAGTCTGTTTCATGATAGTTTATTAACATGTTATCAAGTTACAGTCTATTCTGAACTTACAAAAAAAAAAAAAATATTAAACTTGTAACTTTAAAATTGTAATAAATGTCTGTATGATTAAGATGAACTAAATTGGTTCATTCCAAATTATCAAGCCCTAATTGATTTTCCTCATTTGTTTTACGTAAACTGTTACCCGGTCAATTTTATGTTTAAAGCCATGATTTTTACATCCAAATTAATTTTTTACGTGCACGAGTTATAAATGTAAAAATTTTCCGAAACGTGTTTGCTGGTACTTTTTGTTGTATTCAATGTCACCTGACAAAATTATTTCGATCGCTACTATGTAAATGGAACACTATCTGTATATATTATGTATAGGACATTGTAATACCGTAGCGTCGCTGGGGATCATGTCATCAATTCACGCCCTCCAACTATAGGCGGCCGCCACGGTTCGTTCGCGTATATAGGGTGCTGCACCGATGACTAATAATTTTCCCGGCGGAGAACGCAGCGAATATTTTCTAACTAGCGGAGGCGGTGACCGAGTAATTAATATCATTCCCGACGCCGTCGTGTAAAGGATACACAGTGATATATTTATAATAAATTATGCATATATTCATTACGGGTATACGTATATAGTTAATAGTTATAGATCTGCAGATAGGGTAATGACGTATTATTGCATAACGATGTGTAGCCCTCTGGGTGGGCCGACACATATGCCTTACACGACGATATTATTACATTTTTTTTATTTTTTTCTTCTGTCACCCCACGCACAAAATATATACTCTGCGAATTTCTATACCCTCGTAAATTTCCGTTAGGTATATTTTTGGATTTCCTGTTACCCGTCCAGCGGACACTGCGCCGTATATATACGGTTTTCATATCGGTATTTAGAGTATTCGAAAGTATTTAAACATCATATAGTATATATGTATATATATATATTCTTCTTCGGAGTATTATTGACAATATTTAAGTACAGAAATTATTAATTTGAACAAATATCCACAAAATTCTGAACACATCCGGCACATTTATATAACTAATCATGCTGGATATAGTAGATATAATATTATAAATAAGTATATCAGATAGTTATAATATTTAATAGTGTAAATCAATTTGAAATCATTTTGCTGATATGGATAATTTAAAATTAAATCTTTATAAAAAATAATATATGCATTTGCATTCAAGTACCTTTTTAGATGTATTAAAAAAATATTTTTAACAGTTTTTAATGCAATTATTATACAAGTACTAGTATTTGAACGCTCATTAAAAAAAGTATCTTTATGAGACGGCTTGAATTTCAATAGTCGTAAATTCACTGGATTGGGTGAAATTATAATAAAACTTATCGTATCCAAATAAAAATTTAGCTCCAAAATTTCGTAAAAAATAGGTGGGGGGAGGAAGTCTGAAATTTTGATGGTATATTTCAGCGATAATGTAGATCTCGCATACAGGGATTGATGAACGTTTATTTTAAAAAGTCATAATCAACAATACTTCTAAATATAATATTCACCGTTGAAATCCTGCAATTTTGAAATTTTTCAGGAATTATATATAAATTATTATTATATATTATATATTATATATTATTATATAATAAAATGCAGGTCTATAATATTATGTTCGTTAAATGAGGGGAGAATTAAAAGAATTCTAGTGAACCATATCATTGCAAAAGGTCATATTTTTTTGTAAATAAACACTTCCTTCAAATGACCTACAACTTTAGCTTAAGCTTGATTTGAAATGAAAAGATTCTATACCGTGGTGATTTAAAACGTATTTATTTTTCAAGATTCAATTGGTAATTTTTTTATATCACATAAAACTTTTTTGCATCTTTATATTGTCTTCAATAATGCCAACATATAAATATAATTTTTTTAAATTATAAAATCGTATCTAAGATGATGATATACAATTTAATTTGAAAAAATATGATTAATACACTATTATTGTAATTTCCCGTATAATGTTTAAATTGTATACACTATATATTCTACATAGCTAACGAGTAACGTATAATTTCGTCTAATGTTTTTGTAATTGAAATTCTGCCTCGAAGGCGGTCTAGGGAGAGAGGAAGTTAATCTTCGGGCGTAATTTTTATTATTTTTTTTTTTTTTTGGGAAAAGGCATAAATACTTTGACAGGCGTAAAAAATATTTGAAGGTATTTTTTTATAATACACCTAACTAAATATTGTACAGTCGACGTGATTTTTGGAAAAAATTATATGAGTGTCCATTTTTTTGGTCCAATATTCTTAGTGCCGCCTCTTTTCTGCCTTCATAATATCTACAATATCTACATGGTATTTTGTACCCAATACGTTCATTTGATTAATTAAAATATTTAAAAGTGGGGTAATAACGTCGATAATATTTTTCATATCCATCCTAAATAACTCGGCTAGTTTGGATTTGTTTTTACGATTCTGTGCCTAGCGAATATGATCAAAAGCTTATCAAATACTTTAAAAGCAAATTTATTTGATTTATAATTTGAATTTAAATGTATACAAAAAATATACTATATTATTAGTGATGTTAGGAAATATGTATTAGTGTATAATTTTAAATACCTTAACAGTATAAGGAGATGCGCTTTATTATCTAGAATATAAATATAATCTTATTGCGTTTATAAAATGTTTGAGAATCTTAAATTGCAAAAGAGCCGATCAGTAGGGTATAGAAGCACTTCGCCCGTTGGGTGTGAGTAGGGATGGATGCATTTTGCTACTGGACAGGGTACTCTTGGTGGATGTATTGCATTTGAAAGCAATGATAAATCATCGCATTCAATAAAACGACTTTGAGAGTAGCTTCGGTGTAGTATACACAACTCTTAATATTAATTATATACTCACTCAGTACCTACCTATGTTTAACATTATATTGAAGATCAGACTATGTAGAAATAAATATAATTTAGTGTAAACTTATATAGATTTTAAAACGTTATATGATATGTTTATAAGAGCTCAGTTTCATATAAGTACATAACTATTATTATTATATATTCTGAATAAGTATAAACAATTCACTATATAAATATTATAATCATTAATCAAATTATTACTATAGCACAATTATTGGGGATGGGAATCGGCATGAACCAATAGTAAATATCGGCTGATTTTTAAACTGTCACATATCGGATGTACCGATATTTAATTTCTCGAAAAATATGTTAATACTTATATATTTTTTAGATAAATATATAACCTATCAATAATAATTTGAAAATCCATTTTGGTCGCAGATCATTATAAATAAATATTTGATCCCTTTTTAGTTTTATTTATTTTTAACCCCGAGAATAAATAAAACATATTTTTAAAGTTTGAATAGAAATTTTGTTTTGAATTTCATACTTTTATTTCTTAGTTCAATATTAGCAAATTGTCAATAATATGAACATGTGCATGTGTAACTTTTTATTATGTTTCCAAGTATTATGGTGTTCTATTTAATTTTAAAGCGATCAATGAAATGTTCTTAATATTACGGTCTTCAGAATCAATATGCATTTGGTTTTTCAGTAGTAGATATATATTGAAGATATACTACAAAAATATTTAATTAAAACATTGTCTTCTATAGAGCTATGAATTGAAAAAAATGTTCAATTAATTTAATTCTCGTCAATGATTTTGCAAAAGTTTTCTGAATTATTTTATTAGTTCAGATAGAATAAACTTCCCAGTTAAAATATTCGAAAGTATTTCATATGAATTTATACATAATTCTGGATATACAAATTAAAGGAATAATCATTAGGCATATGATTTATATACCTTCTTATTAAAATCTTGATTATACTGTCTAAAAATATTATATGTATGTTTTGAAGATTCGAATTTTAAATGGTGAAGTTCCTTATAATTTGTTTAAAGTTGTCCTGACTACAAATTTTTTGTATGTATTTAGATTTTTTGAATAAAATGTATTAAATTTATTGTATTATGCATTTTGTTCCCAAAATATTAATTATTTGTTGGCTGAGGATAATTTTATGTATTAGAGTTGTGAAATTACAGCTAAAAAAAATATTAATATTTTCTCTGCCTGATATTTGGGACCTAATTTAATTATTTAATTTTGTATGTATCAAGAAGAATAAATAAATTTGAATAATATTGGTTTTTTTTTTATTACTATTGTTTAGATTATTGTTATCTAGTATTTATTTATAATATGTTCTTGACACTTCTGAGAGAGACCTTTCATTATTGTGTGTATTACAATTATATATAATAAATAATATATATATATACATATTTATACATCATGTATATTACAGTAGACTACACACACAATAAAAATATGATAAACTTTATCATATGACGTCTTTAAATATTTGTACATTTTCCTGGTACAATAAATTATAAGATATCATAAAAATTTAGTTTGGTACCTACTATACATATAGTATCTACTTAACTTATTAACGGGTGGAAAAATGAATACGTTAATTTTTATATTCTCAATTTAATGTTCATGTATAAATAATAAATGCATTTATAAAGGTATAAGTTTTACTTAAAATCATTAATAATATATTTTTAGGAGCAAAAATTTGTTTTACGGAAAACGTGTAACTTTATTATAATATAATATAATATAGGTATTCAAGGTGAACATTTTCAACTCATGTTTAATAATATATTTAAAGTTTTAAATAATAAAAAATAAGTAAGTATATAAAAGTTGTCCATGGCATAATTTTTAACAACATCTGTGGTTTATTACTTGAATAATAATTTTAATAATTCTTTAAAAGCCAACTAACCTACCTGGTTTCACATTAAACATAAAACATATTAAACCAGGTATAATTTTAGTGAAAATAACACGTAGGTACAGGGTTCTAAGATTTAGAAAAGTTTAAATCTAAGTACGTGCCTTGATACATGTCTTTATACTTTTCTCCTTTATAAACAAGTTTATTTACTATTGTAGTCATAAATAAATATAACAAGAGATTTCAGATAAATACAATAAAAATAAGTATAATAATACTTATATTGTGTAGATATGTATTATATATTTTATCGATAAAAATTATGAGAAATAAAAATAATATGTTTGATTAAGTATTCAATTTTGTTGTAAATATTTTTGTTTTCCTTGCGGTGCACGTATTTCAGTAATATATATATATAATGTAGATGAACTTTCATATTAAATTATAAATATGAAAAAAACATATAACAACTTATCACATTATCAGATTTACTACAAATATATCGAATAAAATTTATCTTATTCTGTACATAGTATATAATATTATATATTTGTACCATTGATTAAAAATATTTAATTTATAATTGGACCTTTAAACTTCCTGGCGGAAGTCTATAGTATTATATTATAGTCATTTCACCCAGTACTACCATTACGTGTACTTATATTGTTTGATATTATGATATATTTACCACATTTTTTGCTGACGTTTACTTAACTCGCGTGAACTAACGGATATAGTGTATAATATGCATAAACTTCGTTAAAGTTGGATTTAAATGGGACGTGTTTCTGGTAATAAAAAAAAATTTTTTAAATCCTAATATAAAAGCAATCAAATACTAATTTAGTTTTATACAAAAGTTAAGGCAAGTTTACGACAGTTCAGGGAATTACGCTAAAGTAGTTAATTGTTGAATTGGTGACTTTAAAGAAAACTAAAGTAATTTTGGGGTTGTTTGCTTTATTTTGAATACATAAACAAACTTCATTACCAATTTCTCGCCAATTCTTTTTTTTAAATAATTTTTTTTACGTTGAGATAATATAAATTTCCAGTGAATAAAATAAGTACTTACTTTAATTATTTTATTTTAATGTTATAAAAAATTCTATTTTAAAACTAATAACTATATTAACAATAATATATATCATTGTTACAACAAAAAAATATAAACATTATTTTATGACAATAAAACGTTACTATATTTCCTATAATTAAACCTTATCACTCCTGCTAAGTACAAACAATTATTGTTTGCTAAGATTACCATAATATCATTTTCTTATATTAAGATTATAATATCCTTAGTTATTGTATAATTTTAATGGTCAATTTCGTGATTTATATTTATATATACAGAAGTTTATCGAGGTATTAAGGCGAGAAATATTTTACAAGATGTTGTATGTATATATTGATAATTGGACGTCAATTCAACTATTAATTAGTTTTCAGGAATTTCAGATTAGCTGATTTATGCCCTCAGCTAAGAATTTTTATGCCTAAAAATATAATGTATAATAAAAGTTGATCATTAATGCGAATGGCGATGAATATACCATTCATATCAAAACCGTATATTTATAAGTTCATGTATTAAGTTTTTAGTTTTGAAACCTATACTCTTAGTTGTTGATTTTTTTGGTTGTAAAAAATATGATTTATTTGTTTAGTGCAAACTTAACATATAATTGTTTGGTTTTTTTTTTCTGAGGGGGAAATTATATTAATTTAAATAATTTGGATTTTGGTCCCGATATATTTAAATTTAAATTAATTTAAATGTGTGAAATGTATAAATCGTTTGAAAAAAATTAATGATATACATTGTAAAGTTGTAAAATAATATTTTCATTTTTGTAAAGTATATATACACGAATTCTGGGTATCATTAAATCCTCTGACAAATGTGAAAAAAAGATACAATAAAAAAAAACATGTTCAATATTAAAAGAATAACGAATACGTGGTAGGGGTGATGTTCGTAAACTGACTTTTTATTTTGTATTGGTGTTTTCATAAAAAAAAAAGTTTGATCCCAAAAGTTTCTTTTTTTAAAAAAATACTATATACTAAGGATATTTTTCCTCAACAAGTTTTTCGTTAAATATATATATGTATTTTATAAAATTGGCTTGCCTGCAATCTATTGTATTGTTTTATTCGAAGCATCGATACGCAGCCCGTTTCATTAATCTGTTTTCAATTTTGCACTTTATAAATTTAATCAGATTTAAAATCATGAAATATCATTACACCCTTTATATTTTACAGCCCCCTCCTTTTCATCCGGAAAAATCTAACGACATTCCCAATATCTTTCGATATTAAAAGGGTCAAGCGGAAAAATTTCATTACGCAAATATATTTTCATCCTTTCTGCAAATACTTAGGGAAATTGTCACATTATAAATATGTATAATGTAACAAAGGATTTTTTTCTGAACTGTACAAAGTAAAATTAATTTTTACATTACAAGGATTTTGAGTAAAATTTTGAAAGAATGGAAATTATACATTATACATGGAAATTATCAATAATATATTCATAATAAATTAATAATGCTTTTATATATGAATATGCGTTCTATATATTTTTTATAACATATACATTTTTATCTCTAAAGGCTAAAATTAAGTTTGTTTCTTGTATAGTTTGCAATACATTATATTTAAAATAATAACATAGGTAGCATATTTAACAATTATTTGATTTTAAACAGGAATAATTGTTAATATCATTTTTGATATAATTTTACGGATAATCTAAAAAAAACCTTGGAAATAAAAACCCGAAAAATCCGTCAAAAGGAAGTTAAATCCTAAAGTTCTTATCTCCCCTATAGTTTTTTTTATTTCTACAAATATTACAGTAAAAATTCGACGCAACCCTCTGGCACAACCCTTAGCTCGTAAATGATAAGATATTCGGTTTCATTTTTTTTTTTTTTTTTATATCCTTGTATGTATGTATGTATGTATGTATATATATATATATATATATATACTGTATATATTATATATAGCCACCGGGAACACAAGTAGTAGTTTTGCATAAAAACCTGCTGTGACGACAAATTATATTGCTTGGAATTTGGATATATACAATACATTTTATGGCTCTATACGATAGGGCTGGCACTTTCCGACAATTTGATGGGTGATGAAATCTTGAATAGAAATTAAATGCTCAAGGAATGGAAAATCAATCTTGTAACGAATATTCAGTTTTAAGACGTTTAAGTAATTTAAAATCTACAAACTGAAATCTGGTTATTTTGAGAGGGTAATCTCTATTGTTTTATTTATAACTGCTTTTCAAAGTTAAAATAATTTGATTTTTATTTGGTTAAATTACATTTGTAACAAACGTCAAAAAAATACATTTATATGAGTTAATACTATTGAAAAAATATATTAATTTAATTTTTCTTAAACATTATCATATTATTATTTTTATGTGCAGAAAATTGTTTGAAGAATGTAAAAAAAAATACTAGACAAACTGATATTACCTAAATACTCATATATCATAATAAAAATATATTTCAGATGTACTTAGAATAGTAAATTCTATTATCCTCATCTTAATAAATACAAAATTATGCATTACCTATATTAAAATAAACATAAAATAGTGAGACAAGTCAGTTGTTTTGTGCTGGATCAATTAAGTGGCTGTATTTTATGTTTTGAATTTAAAGACAATAATAAATCATCGCATTCTAAAAACGATTTTGAGCGAAATTTGATTTATATTATTGTATAAGTACGGTGATCTCATATTTTAAGTGTTCATAAAAAAAAGTTGGTTAGTAAAAATATATATATTTACCCTAATACAGGATTTGAATCGAGACCTTTTTCGGGTTGAGTGTTTTACTATAAAGGTTCATTTTTTTTGTTGTTTTTTTTCGATATATTAGATGATAGAGTGGTAAATATAGAACTTTTAACCTAAAAAAAAAAAGTATTAAATGGAATATTTTTTTCGTTATAAAATAATTGTGTTAATGATCGGCATGTACTTATTAACCATATCAAAAAGTCGTTTAAGAGGTCAACGTGGTTTAAATTTCATTGTATTTTATACACTTATATATGAGGAGACACAAATTAATAATATTAAGTTCAATAATTTTCAATTCCATGTAAAACAACATTAAAGTATGATGTTTTCTACGAATACTGTTGGACTAGAGTTTACCTAACGGATTTTAATTTTTTAAATGAAATTTAATTCGTTTACATGTTTACTTAGGATTAATCGAGGGAATTTTCAATATTGTTTTTTTTAGCTGTGATATCGATGAAAAAAAAAAGAATGGTACATTTTAATTTTTAGTTTTAAATAAAATTTTTTGTAATATTGTAAATCACATAGATAAAACAAAATCTTGTTTTAAATTTCAATTTTAAAATTGAAATCATATTACTTAAGTCTTACAGTTTATTAGCGAGGTGTCTACATTTCATTCTAAATACCATTTTTTGTAAACTGCAATGCCTTTAATAATTTTTCATAATATTAGGGGGAAAAGAAATGAATTATCGTTGTCTCTTTTTTTTTTTATTATATATATATATATATATATATATTATCAGTATATTTAATAATATGATTATATATATTAACCTAATCAATAAATTTCACCATACACAAAATGAGTATAATATATAATATATATAATATATATAAAAGTATATATTTTATACATTTATTCTTTGGCCTAGAATCTAATAATATCGTCATATGATTCGTAAAATAATATATTTCACCATAAGTTAATTTTTTAAACATTGTTAATGATGATTATATATGTTTTTGAATTGTTCAATACACTATAAGTCTTATAATATAAAAGCATTTATAATGCTAATATAAAATATATTCTATGAAAAAATTCAAGACATTATTTATTAATATTCTGAATTAATAAAATAAAAATAAAATTGTAGTTTTGTAAAAATGTGCGTTCTATTTATAATATTTCACCAATAAATTTTAAAAATTTCCTTCTTAGACAAATTTTGATTACTTATTCTATTTGATAAAGTGATTACATTTTCTAAATCCAAAAATTACAATATTATAGTGTATTGTATATTATTTCAGATAGATTTAAATCAAAATTGTTCATTGCTTTAGTTGAAATCAAATATTTAAAAAAATATTATATATATTATAACGTAATCATTTGGTAATATAAATTACTTTATTTTCAGTATTTGTTTCTTTTTTATTTATGACATTTTAAAAAATAATTTATTTTTGTCAAACTTTATAGTATAGCCAGTAAGTATTATAGGCTTATACTGTAGAACTAGAACACTATTATTTGAAAATATAAATTATATGTATTTTAAACTTATTACTTCAATAATAAAATGTATTTAAAATCTATAGATAGAAAATAATTTAATTATCATGCATTAGGTAAAAAAATATAGACGTATTTTTCGAAAACTATATTTTGAAATGTATATAACATTGCCATATGTTACATATAAAGTTTGTAGTCGACAATTTATTAATCATCTTTAAATTTACATTAAGTGCTAAGTAGTTATATTTAAAATTATAATTTAATTATTCTTGTCGTGTTGTGATATGATAAATTAAAGTAAATAGTATTTTAAATAGAGTAAATATTTCATTTTACATATTTTGGTTCGTTAAAATATAATATGCCTATCTGTTAAGTTAATCCTTAAAAATGACTTATTCCAGTTTAAAATAATAATACAAAATAAACGATTAATAATAATTAACAACTTGATAGTTCCATTAGATATTTCAAACAGGAATAATTCAATTTAATGTTCCAAAACATTAATTTTTTTGAATAGATCAATCATTTAATTCGGTATTTGATTTTAAAATAAATGAGAATAACAACGTTAAATAATTATATTAATAATTTAACTATAAATCAAAGTACCTTAGTAATTACGTTTTCGAATCATTGATCGTCGAGGCATAACTAAGTGATAATTTTCCATCTATATTCCAAACGTCTTAAATTGGCATTAAATTATTACTATAGGTACATTGAAAGCAAAGGGTGTAATCTATTCATATCTCTATGTATTTATAACGAGGTTTTCATTGTTTTCGAATGATTAATTTATTTGCATTTCAATATCTGCCAGATTTTTCAATTAATTAATACAATTATTATTCAATTATTAAACATAACTATTAACTAATCACTTGCCAGGAATCAAATTTCTAAATAATTGTACGGTTGTTTGAATGAACTTTTGAGATAATTTAATACATAACATAGAAATAGTAATAAAAATTATCATTTGTTCAACTATTATCATTTCATTATCGTAACGTTCGTCCATTGAAATAAAAGTTATAGACTAAAATATAGAGTGACCGGCCATAAAAAATTAACTCAATTAATTGATTTGTAAATGGTAAAATAGGGTAAAAACTATTACACACCTACATTAAAACACAAAATACAAATTTAATAAATCATATAAAAACGTTTTAAAGAAAGTTAAATTAATGCGCCTAATAAAATAATCTTAAAATACCAAACAGTAGGTAACAAAAAATGGTTAAAACATAAAAACTATTTTAAAAATAAAAATTATAATAAAATAACCAGTATCGCCTGAAAATCAAAACACATTTTCTATACTTACGGCGAACTACTTACTTTATATAACCTAAAAAATTAAAGTTTAAAATAAAAATGTATTGAAATCCCGGCCCAAATTATGTCACACTTTATATAGACATTCCTTGAAAAAATTGACAAAATTAAAAAAAATTAGACACTTAACTCAAAATAGATCCTTCAACACTAGCTTTGAATATAGAATTAGGTATCTAATGCCCAATCTCTAGGGTCGCCAAATTTATAATTTTTTAATATTAAAGTACTTTTAATCTATGAATCCGACACGGGATTTATACACAATATATATCTATTTAGATTTTTTTTCCGTCTTTATAAGTATTATATTATATTTTTAAGATTTTATATGAATTTAACATCAATGGTTTCATATAAAATATAATAAAAAAAAAAAAACCATATATGGAACAATGAACATAATAATCGTATATGTTTATGACAGATCTCTGAAGTCTAAACTCATTTAGTGTATTCAAAGTTCTTATTAAAATCAGTATTCACTATCTAAATCAACCTTTAGATTGTATATTTTATATAATGTTCAATAGATTTTATATATGTGTATGTAAGATAGAATGTAAAGTATTTTGATAATCTATAAAACTGTTCTTAAGCATGGACAAAATTGAATGGGTCACTTTTTTTGTAATAAATCATTGATGATTTTTTATGTACCTATGTATGTATTAATTAAATACTTAAAAATAATATGACAATACTTTTTTTTTCTTCCAATAATAAATTAATTAATTGCGTATTCATCGATTGCAATATTTAATTAAAACCCCCTATTTGGGTACACATAATCGGTCGTTGTCTGTAGAAATTCGGACGGCCATTGTCTAAGGAACAATACTGGAAAAATGGTTGTTTTGTATATTATAATTGTATTTGGTTTATATTTAACATTTTGATTGATTTAAAAATAATATATATATATATATAAAAGTTTTTTTTACACCATCAGGAATATTTATAAATTTTTAATCGTCGTATATCATTTATATATAATATATATTTGTATATCGTCCATTTATCTTAATTTGGTTAGTCTATTATTGTCCAAAAATATATATAAATCGAATTTCCGAGTAGATATTCCAAATAATAAATTCGGTGTAAAAGCAATTGAATGTTATGAAATAAATATATTATTACATATTTTAACTTTCCCCAAGTTTAATGATTTTGAAAAGTTAAATGTTGTCGAACGATATCTCGTAAAAAAAAAAAAAAAAAAAAAACCGACAAGTCTGAAAAATATTTAAGTCTAAATGTTATTGTTATACTCAGCTCTTGTGTATATTTTTTGTCACCTATCATTTTTATTTTTTTTCCCAACACCCTTAACCCGCTTTCAGAATATTTTTTTCTTTTTTTTTAATGATGTCGAAATGTATAGCCCTCGTGCTTAATGAAACGGACCGTCTATACTTTTCCTTCATATTTTTTTTTCGCCTACTACTAACTGTGGTATATATATATAAATTGTGGTTGTGAATTAAATGGATTTTTATTTCCCGGGGAGGGCCGATAAAAACCTAAAGGAAAGGTGAAAGGTAGGGTATGTGTATTTTATTCCAGATGCTTAATGTTGCGGATAGGGACCGAGCAATTAAGTGAACCGTGTGGATGATGGGAAATCCAGAGCATTACACCTTGATTCCCATTGCAATAACCGGAACAGCACATGGAATTTTCGTTCCTTTTCTTTCTACCGGCCCACTCATCTTGCCGCATATATTTACATATTTATCCTAAACGCCTCCAAAACTTTGAACGCTTCCATTTTTTTCTTTTCATTTTTTTTTTTTTTTTTGTTTAATTAATCTATAGTATTAATTACGGCGGGGATTTTTTTGCTTTCTTGTATTTTTCTTCTCTGCTTAGTGAAATAATTTTTTTGAAACTCGGCCAATAATCTAAAATATTGATCAACTATATATATAAAAAAAAGTTAATGAAAAAAAAAAAAAACGATTGTTGGACAGTTGTTTGATTTATCTACTTGTATTCAAACACGCCCTTAACGAAATTATTTTTAATAACAGAGGTTATTAGTCATTTGTTAATAATTCCTTCAAATATATATATATATATTGTAGACTAAAAAGAAAAAATAAGGAAAAATAAATATTATTAAATATTTAGAACTACGTTAGTATAAGTAATAGTATAAACATTAAATTATGATGATTACCTATTAACGTTGTACCTAACCTACTAAATATTAACAGAATAATATGTAGGTACTACATCTCATTTTAAATTAAAAGTATTATGTAAGCAGTCTAATATTAAATTGAACACTTAAAAGTATCATTATTTAATAAATAATCATATTGTATACTAGTTCATACTAGTTATTATAATTTTCTTTTTAAGTGCAACTTATCTTAATGCAGTTTTTAATATCTAAATTAGTTAGTTACTTGCAATTACTTTTACATATTTGAACACTGGGGCTTATAACAATATTCATTTTATGGTACAGCAAATTTCAGTATTATATATCCCTCGAGTACCTACTAAAAGTTTGATTAAAACTTTTTGACGGATCCTGTTAATTTGTTAATAATTAATAATTTATCCTTAGGTTTTAACTTGCGACGCAAATTAATGTTTTTTTTTTATTATTATTGTATTTAATTCGTTTTCTGTATTATATAAATTGAGTTTATATACTTTTATGCAAACTAACATTCGAATTTAAAAGAATTGAATTTCTTACCATCAACTTAAATAACTGTGATTATTGTAACTGAAAAAGTATAAACGAAGTATACAAGTTCAAATATTATCTAAATGCGTAAGACACTTGTTTAGTGTTGACCTTATTCTTTTCTATAAATGTATTTTCATTATTCTACCTCCTACAGGCAAGTACAATAACTACAAAAAGTCAGCTGTTGGGAAATGACATTTAATGTTTTTGGTACATCTGATTGTGTATAGTAAACGATATTTTAAAATGAAATTTCGAGATACCAATACACGGCTTTGACGCATATGAATATATGTATATAAAAAAACGTATTTTGAAGTCAAAATTCGTGAACTATATAATAATCTCATTTTTCATAATATGGTAGTAATGCCACTGGACTTGGCACTGGAGGGTATTATCTTAAGTTGTGAATCCATATTATTATTTTATAAATATAACTAATATAACTATACCTAACCGAGAAAATAATATTGTATTGTAAAATAGATGTACGTGCTATGGATTTTTTTCCGAATGTATTAAATTTGTTATGTAACAGCCATAGGTTTATCTTAATAATAATTTATTTATTAGCGGTATCAAATGCATTACAACAAAAAACAAATCGTGAAATGTATTTAAAATATCTATAAAATGTATTCGATTTTATATTTATACTTCAAATATACCTGATATGATTTTGTTCAACAATAATAAAATATATACTAAGTACACAATATAATGTTCTATACCTAACTTTCTCTGATTGATGAAAGAATGTAATTTAATACTGAAATGAAAATAAAACATATTTAGGCATTTTATGAGTATAGCAAATTACTATAATGTTGGGTAAAAGTTTAAACCATTAAATATAGCTATACAAGTGAATCATAAAATAAAGTAAATGAATAAAGATTAAATGTACTCGAAAAGTCTGGTTTAAGTGGTTCGTGAAATGTTCCTTAGTTTGATGAATAAGCGCACTTTAAAATTAAAATCACATTTTAACTAGAAACATTCATCATCAGTCATCAAATATTTGTTCTATACAGGACTTCTATTTTACATAAATGGTAATATATTTATATTTTTAAAAAAATCACTAATTGTATATTAAATCTTGTTCTACTACACTGTGTTTTTTGTTTTCATAAATTGTATTACATATTTTTGATGTTTTCGAATTTAAATTTTATATTTTTAATTATTTCATATTTTGCTCTTTAAATAGTAATTTTTCATGTTGAGTACGAAAATATATATATATATTTTTTTTTTTTCTGTATCTCTGGCCGTTAGACGTATAAAATTACAAAACCGAAAATTCCGTTAATATAATATAACACATAATAATATACTATTATTTATTATTAAAATTATATAATTATTTTAATTATCTTTGCACATCTATTGATACTTTTTACGCGTCATCAATTTTTATTTTATATAGGTAGGTATCTAATTTTGGTTATTTCTATATATTATTCACAGTAAATTCTGGAATGAAATTGTTTATATCATTAATTATAATATATTCCAGAATTTGTAAATAAGATTGTATTTATAATTTGTTCACCTTATGTACCTACTTATTCATTGGTATTATTTGTTTGCTTAAATCTTTTCAATGCTTTTAATTTATTGATAATATACTGTGTACAATATCAATACTGAAAAACCTTTTTTTTTTTTTGCTTTATAGTTTTACCACTCCTAAATACGAGCTATCCCTGATCACGTGACCACCTGTGCCTTCCTAAATACGGCTCTATATAATAATCATTCGAATATTATTAATGCACAATAATAAGTACCTATATATATTTTTTTGTATTGAAAGCCATGTATAATACATTTGACATTTAAATATTTATATAATTTACTTTATATACCTATACCAATTTGAAGTATTAAATTTAAAATTGCGTTTAATTATTTAGTGAATCTATTTATATCTAAATACAAATATATAGATTAAATATTAAATATATATATATTTAATCTATGATCTGATTTACAAACTTATTGAGATTTATAAAAGTTATACAAAACCTAACGTTTTTGTTTTGATAAATATAAAATAAGTGTTTTGTTTTCATTTAATATAATTACTTTTATTCGCCATAAAGATAAATTTACTCGGAATAAGAATCACATTTATCCTCATAAACGGAGATTCGTGGTTCTATATCCAAGAACAAGTCGTTTAATATTTCCACCGCGAAGTGGTCATAGATCCTCGATTACCTAATCATTATATTCTACGCAGTCTGTATAGTAGTGATTTACAACCCCTTGTAAACTTAAATAATTTACAGTGTTCAATAAATTACTACCACAATGTTTGGTTTACAAATATTTTTTATTTATTTATAATTTATATATATAATAAATTATTATTTATAATTTCTTAGCTCATTGTTCCATATTAAATTTAACTTCTATCATACTCTTAATTTATTTTGCGTAATTTATACTTCAGGCAAAAGTTTAGTTTCTGATTATTATTTTTAACTAATTAATAAGTATTACCTACATAATAGGTATGTGTTTAATGAATATATGAAGGATAAAATTATAAATAACCATAATAATATATTCATTGTAGTATTGATGAAGTTAAAATGTACCATATAAATTTGAAGTTGTATAAAGTTCTTAAACACAAACTAAACAAATACCAATGAGTTTTTGTTCTATTAAAGTTATATTATATTTAATTATCTACCCAATGACTACAAAAATATAGGTATGGATTATTTATTATTAATATTATTAGTTACATACTCCATATTATTTGTAAAATAATAACTAGCTGATTTATTTGAGTTTACTTATTCTAAAAATTAATTATTGATGTATATTACAAAAATGTGCATTTATGGTATTTAATTATTGAAATATACTATTCTACAAAACTATATTTTAATAAAGTTGAAAAGTGATACTCATTCAGTTTTATGGTGAAAATCTGTTAAATAGATACGTATATACTTTTCACCTATAAAATCTCACATGTAGACACAATAACGAAGTATAAATATGATTAATATATTATTAATATTAAACAAATGATAAACTTTGTTTAATAGTATATTAGGCTTATATAAATGTTTTTAATCTCTTTAAAAATGTTGAATAAAAGGTGTTTAAATCTTAAAATTAAATTATTTTATATATATCTAAGTACATTATACTTTAAGTATTTTTTCTCTAAACTGCGTTATAAACTTTTGTTGGTGATTAACGGGATTTATTTAATTTTGTTTCAGGTAAGTTTCGACAAAAACCGATCATGAAAACCATTTTTCAAAAAATATAAATAAGGTTTGATATTTAATATTAATATTTCAATAATGTAATGAAAGAAACCCTGAATTAGGCGTAAAATATATCTCTCGTTAACAAATGGGTTTTTGAAATAGTTACACTGACTCGATGGAACAATTCGAACATTGGAGTATATAGATTCGTATTATACCAACTCCACATAATGTGATTTACAATAATTACAATCGTAATTAACTTATAAGAATAACAAATATTTTGAATTACTTAGATCTTTAATTCAAATTCTCTGTAGTTTACTGAAGTAATCTAACTATAGTTTATAAAAAGAAAAAATTCAACCTGCTGTTATTATATATTTCATGTATGCACATTATTAATAATTTATTTATTCGTAATAGCATATATATGGTTAAAAATAATAATTATAGTGACATATTATAAAATTATAAAATTGATTTACATTTATTTTACAATAAATTATAATAAAGTGGTACACTCGTTACATCAATCGTCGAAAATATAATTTTGTACGTATCTCGATTTCGAGTGTTTTAACGAGAATTATTGTATTTTGATCACATTACTTTAAATACATATGTATGAAATTTTCTTTTATGGCTTTAATATGTGCATAGATTTAATAATTATAAAATAATAGTTTAATAAAATGCACTAAGTCTGGCATAAAACTTGATATTTTGCTGCACAATAAAGCATTACTCTGTTGTATGTATATGATAACAATGATTATAGTGTAATTAAAGAATCCTATCTAAAAATCCCAATGTGCATACAATCTAATATTTTGATTTAAATACTACCCGACAATCTGTATTTTTGGTTTTATAATGATATTCCAATTTTCCAAATTAACCTGACTGAAATAATTTTTACAAACATTAGTACCCACGTTATAACAGTTCCAAACGTATATACATACAATAATTGTTTTAACATTAAAACACACTACGTAATAATAAAAGATAATGGGCGTACATTGTACAATATTCGAGATAATCTTTGAACATTTTAATAGAATAATGTGAAAACTATATATATATATATATATGCTATTACACATACAATATATATATGGATATCGTACGTGACATTTGCATTAAATAGTTAAACCATGTTATACATTACAAGCAATATTCCGTAAAATGATTTACCTTATTTTTACTAGCATAGATAAACCAAGTATAGATATTATTGTATATATTTATTCCATTATATTATTGACGTAACACAGGAGATACCAATATAACAATATGTAATTCAAATTGCAGTCGCATATAGCCCCGTAGCTTAAATTACACAATTATCATCAAACACGTGTACAATGTATAATATCATCATTATATTGATCCACAAAAATCTCACTGCTCAACCAACCTTCGTTATGCTCATTTTGTATATCACAGAGATAATAATTGATTCAGCTGTTATGGGAATATTAATGGACTTCATACATATATAGGTGACTAAATATTTCCTTGCCTATATCGTATACGTAAATAAATATTGTATAGTCCTACATAAAATGTACTCATAAAAATGTCTTTGTGTTTATATGAAACGAATAAAGTTTTATTGATATTTTATTAAATTAGTAATAACAACTAAAACTAACATCATCTCGTAAAGCATGTTCTGTGTGGTTGGATGGATACAATGAAAACTGTAAATTATATATTTACTTTTGAACTAAATATCGCTTTGTGCCGTAACAGATAATATATACTCGCTAGCATCTTTAGAAGTACCTATATAATAACTATATTGAACAAATAGCTATAACAATACATATGTATTCAACAAAACATATAACTCAGCCTCAACAAAAACGCCAGAACAAATCTAAAATAATTCTTCCAAAACCATCAGTTTCTGACGCTCTTAACCATACTCCTACTATAAACACATTTGTGCTCTGAAGATTTTCGATAATCATTCACAGATAACAATCCTCCATTTCAGCGAAGTCCACGTTTTATTTTCTGCCGTAAACAGATGTTACTCTTTTTCCAAATTTTCTTTCGAACTTTATTCGTTTGTTGTTTTTAATTATTCTATTTATATCTATTACATGTATTGATGCCCAAAGGATTACTAAAATATGATTTTTAGATGTTTCAAGTATTAGCTTAAAAATAAAACTTATTTTAATCGTAAAAGCCATAATAATAAAATACTCAAATTTATATTATATTTACATTGGAAAACATGAATAACCAATGATGATAAAACTTATATAGTATAATATAATTGGTATGTGTATATGAAATATAAAACAAAGAATCGTGTACGTGTATTTCGTTTCATTTTGAAATTCAAAACTAAAACTATACCTTCAATTTGTATAATAACTTTCAAAATTTATCTCGCCAGTATAATAACGACTAAATGCATATCCCATAAGTTCTGACAATTATTGGCATACAATATAAATATTGACGTACAAATTGTTATATTCTTGTTTTATTTTTCAAAATGCATAATACAACATTAAATTAAATTTTAATTTTTCCATTTAATTTTAAATGAAATGGATATTTAATGTTATTTTATTATTATTAATGCATCATTTTCCTAATTATTTAAATTATTTAATATACATTATAAAATATGAACTGCAAATCAGTTTGATAAAACTTTTTTAATTTCTAAATAACCATAAGCATATGTGGATACATTCTTCACCAATAAATTACTTCTCCCCAGAAAGGTGATAAAATTATATATTTGTTCGCTAGATGTCTAAAAATAGTATCAATTTTTATAACTACGTTTTCACAATCAAAATTTTAAGGAGGACTCACTTAAATTTAGTTTTATCATTACATTTATCAATGGGTTTTTTTTTTTTATTTCGTCATAAATTAAAAACATTAACGAAGAAAAATTAATATTTTTGAAAAATCATTTTTATTTTATTGTCATTTCAAATATATTTGGAACTCTATTCAGAACGCTACCTCTACTGAGTGTCATGTTTATGGGTATATTGACATATACCCAAATATCCTTACATATTTACGAATTTTAATATAACCAAGATTAGTTTTAATTTAAATTAATTACGATTAATGAATTGACTTTGTAGAAGTACTTTAATGGAATTGCCTCGCAAAATGTTTAATGTGAAAACGTGGGCTAAAAAAAAGAGAAAATTATTTTATCATATTTGGGCGAAAAGGCAATAGCAATTTATAGGCTATATGACTACGCCCATACGCACCATGTTTATTGGGCTGCAGATAATATACAGACAATATCCACTGCAGTAAGTCGGCGTTTTGCCGTTAATATTGTCATTATTGCGAAAATTCCATACAAAATACTACTTTCAGATATATCGAAATTCCACTTGAAATTACTAGTGTACAGAGAACCGCAAACAAACGAAGACACCAAGTCAATATATAGACAGATCCATTGCAATTTAATTTAGTCCGCGTGCGTTACGGACCATTATTAGTTTTTCAAGTATACAGTTGTTTTGCTTTCTTCGGGTTATATATATATGTTATTTTTGTCTTTCAAAAGCTTACAATAACAAATTACTCTGATTACAGTTTTATTGGGTTTAAATTACTGCACTGAAACGTTAGAGAGCCTGATACACAAGTATCCCGATGAATTCTCGCTAGTCGAATGCCATCGATTTTTGAATGGTTTTTTTCCCCAGTATTTCCAGCTGTACCTATATATGTTTGTTATATAAATGTATATGATCTGTATATATGATATATATATAGAACAATTTTATACTTTTTTTTATATTTGAAAATAATGCGAACCGAACGTTGTGAATATCGCTTTTAAAAGCTTGTCCTGTTCAGCCGACAGTGATAAATGAGCTTGTAATGTGAGCATAGGCATAGCGAGTGAAGAAAAAATCATACGAACTGTAAAAACTGAGTGTTGAAAGTATAACTAGACTTGGAAATCGAGTTGATGACGCGATAGGGCTGTGGTTACAGGTTTTTTCGAATTTAAATATTATTAAAAACTGAAAAAGACCATGGAGAAAAATATATACACTACACATCAAACGAATAAAATAAAATAAATTAAATACTATTTTAAAGTGTTTTCTTTAAATATTGAAATAAGAATAATTCGATAAACATTTAATTTGAATATTTATTAGTAGAGTATTGAGTTTTTCCTGATAATTTTCATTTTTATATGGGTATATCAGCAAACGTCTAAATTACTTTAAATAGGTACCAAACAATATTATAGATAGATAATAGTAATTTACTTTAAATATATTGGAAAATTTATAGTTTCATACACAAATTTTATTTAATGTATTTATCATGATAAATCTATGAGTCTATGAACTACTTACTATTAACTACATCCGTATCGCAACGCTTCGACACTGTTATCGAGAACGAAATTGTTAATTTTTGAGTTATCTAATGATTCGATTAGGTTATAATAATATATTGCGTTACATTTAATTTATTCTATATAAGTCAAGTAGAAACGAGGACTTGGGATGCTCGTAAAATGTTTCTTTATTTTTTGTTTAAGTTTGAATGCATTCCATTTTATTAAAATCCATAGAAATATTAATACACTATATTTTTATATTTTGTATATGATGTTATAAACATAATTATATGAGTTTATATACTTACCGTCGTTGCAGTATCTTTGACTAATATTGTTTTGTAAAAAAGCGACATATCATAACCACTAATCAGTTTTTGAACTCTACATAGTTACTATTGTTTTCAAATATATTGTTGTTCCTGATTTTAGACAATATAGAATCGGGCTAAACATAGTCTGGTATTCAAACTGGGTTTTGTGCATTTTAAAAATGGGGATGATCTGAGTGACTGAGTGGCAAACTGCCATAACCCTTTATTCAGTTATTATATTATGTATAATACAAACATTCCTCGCATTTTCAAATACAATATTTTTGGTAATTTTACATACAAATAAAGCCAAATATAATATTCGTACATTAAAATCGTGAATAATTTTAACCGTCATGGTTTTATTGGCACATACTCTGTATTAATATTTAATATTTATATTAAAAATATACATTGTATAGTTCTAATGAATGTAATGAATTATATGTGATTTATACAATGGTATGTAATGACTTGAAACTTTATAAATAATAGTTATTAAAAAAACACCATTTTTCCGATTTAAAAATGTTTAAAGATACGAGTAAACTATATATCTTCGAACTTTTTGGAATTTTCTAACCATTAAATTATTTTCTCCATATAATTAAAGTCACTTTTATTTGATAAATAAATCGACAAGAAAAAAGAAACAAAGATATATAATAATAATGTATAGGTATATTAATTTTGAGAAATCACGTAGATCGTTGAAATGTATTTTATCGGCGTTCGTCATAAATCCTTCTTTTATGGTCGTAATTTAATTTTTTTGTTGACCTGTGTGTCTTGAATAATTTACTTTGTAAAATATCCTTGTTTTTTGAATAACTATTTATATTTTTAGTTCTACCAGATGGATTTTTATAACGATATGCACTTCGATATTTTTGGTTTTTAATCACTACAATTTTTTGTTCTTTGCGATCCATCACATCTACTACAATCGGTGGCACGTCCTTGGATAAAAGATTTATATCGGACATTTTTGGAGATTTTGTTTTTGATTGTATCAATTTTTCATTGTTTTTAATTGTTACATTTTTCTGGTTTTTATGATGTATATTATCTACTGAATTCGTCGGCGAGATTTTATTTTCAATGTTCTGAACGTGAGATAAGGAAACTATATTAGATACTTTTGACTGATTTATATTTGGTTGTATCAGTTTATCATAATTGTGGGCAGATCTTATTGTCTTATCTCTTTGATCTATTACATCTACCGCAATTGTTGATAATATTTTATTATCAATGTCCCGAGATATGGAAACTGAATCAGATGATATTGTTTGTATCAAATTCTTTTCGTCTAGAATATTTACAACTCTCTGATCTTTAGGAGCTATTATATCTTTTTCAGTCATCGGTATGACATTATTTACAAAATCTTGGTGTAAGGAAATCGTATTGTAAGTTGGAGATTCAGTCTTTTGTAGTAACAACTCATTATTTGTCATATTGTCCTTACGTAAAAAGACGATTGAACCTATTTTGGTACCAAAAATATCACAAAATGTAATAGATTAAATAATTAATTTTATAATTATTGATACATAGGTGTTTGAAATATGTTTCTTTAATAATTTTGCATAAATTAAAATAATGATGCATCATATATAACAAGCCGTATGTACTCGTATATAATGTTTAGTTTAAATAACTATAATATTTTATAGTAGGTACATGTACAATAAGGTCTAAATACCTCTAAATAATTTTATTTCAAAAAATTTATCAATAACTAGAAAATTTGACTAATGTTTGCTTAAATAATTTATCATAAAAATATTGCATTATTTGATGAGCAATATTTTCAAATTTTGGAAACTAGTAACAATAATTAAGTTTGGCCCACAATATAGGTATGTATGTTATATAGTAACAACTACATACCTACTATATACCTAGCTACAATAATATATAAATTAAATAAAACAAATTTAAATTATATACAAAAATAAAAAATAAAAAAACTTATATATATATATATAATAATAATAATAATAATAGTAATCATCTATTCATATTTACCTTTATTTATTTCATTTAATATTTCATTAATGTCCCAACATTTTGTTACACCATTATTCTTACTTAGAATTATGGTTTCAGGAGTCTTCATGGTTTGATATATATTTCTCAAAAGATCCTGCGTAGATTCTAACATATCCAATGTTTTTACGAATTTCTTTTTCAAATTGTATAGTTCAGAGTCGTCTGTTTCTCTTTTTCTTTTCCCCACATAAGTTACCTTTTTTTTTTGTTCATCCGGTATTTGGCTATCAGCTACTTTCATGTAAAAATAATTGTTCATAAGTGATTAAATTAATAACGAACAATATAAGTATTTCTCTAGTAGTTTTGTTAATAAATCTTTCTTTTTTACCGGCAAATAATTTGAACGATCTCAATAACATTTTATTTGACGTTTTAATATGGCGCATTAATTCAGAGTCATGTACTCCTAGACTTCCTTCATCATTTGTTTGCAATAATTGATCGTCTGGTAAATCCATTATTTTATTTTACAAAAATATACTTCTGAATTAACGATGTTCAACAAATAGTTGTTATTTGAATAAATTGAAGTGAATTTCCAAAAGTAATTTTCAAATTAACAGTGATTTTTAAGGATCCATCTTAAGAAAAAATAAGATAAATAGCTACAACGCATCCAACGATTATAAGTTCATAACTACTACTAAAGATTTCAATCAAAAAAATAACATAAACTATATTCTTTATTTTTATTTTTGTCTGTACTAATATATGTAATAAATAAGTAAATGAATTGTAAACTGTTATGTCGAAATTTCTACTAAATAAACATAAAGTTATATATAAGATAAAATTCAAGCCAGCAACGAAATGGTAAATATAAACAATCCGTACGCACTATGTTAAAAACAAAAAGTTTAAATTTGCACAAATGTGCAGCATCACAACTTTCAAACAGTAATGATTGAAATTATTATACCTACTGTATATTATCGCATAAAATTTGCTTAGTTTCTTAATAATATTTTATAAGTTATTTGTATTAAATTTGTATAAGTCTAACTATAATAACTATAATCAAATTTAATTCCGTCTTTCGGGTATATTAAATCATCGAACTAAATGTACTTAGTTTGTAAATTTAAATAGATGGGATATTTAAAATATACAAAATCTAAACAAATTTACTCAGTTTTTCGAGTAATTTATAATTATAAACAGGTATTACCGATAACAAGGGTAATGAAATGAGGTTATATAATTTATGTATAGATGTTTTAATCATTTTGATAGATTACTTTAAATTAAGTGTTATACAAAATAATATAACCTAACAAACAATCTCATTTTAATATAATTAAAATAATTATTTCTTACAAACAAACATACGTGATTGACATAATTCATAATATACAACACTTACAAAACTAACCGGATGCAACTCCTTATAAATGAAACACATTTTGAGTGTGACACCTTAAAAATGTAACTTTATGAGTGCGAATCGTATACCTTGATTTATGTATTTTATCGGCATCCATAATAGTCAAGAGACCGAAGTTTTTTGGAAAATAATATTGTTTATTAATTAATTTTAAAAATATTCCGCTTGTGACGGAAACTGGTATTCGCTTTCTAGAAAATAATCCTTTACCCATAAAGTGTTTCTAATGACTATTTTGATAAAATAAATAATTCAAAAAAGTATAGAACTTACTATGATCCGGTTATTATAAGAACTTTGATTGGTTCACACCTCAGTGTAACAGATTTCGCACAACGTCAAAACTAGACATCAATATAAATTGAATTACAATTTTGAAAAATACCTTGGAAGTTCGATGATTTGAAATATATTTACCGTTAAATATAATATGGGCAGAATAATAAATATATCTCATATACCAAATCGGTAACGGTGAAGTCAGTTGGACTTCAAAATATCGTTCATTAGTTATCACATAGGTAGCTATTGTCGCCTTATGGAAATTTTCTAGTATCACTCAATTAACATGGAAAAAAAAATTCAAAAAATCGGCAGAGTGGGTTAAACTGGTTAACTGGATTTACCAGTATATAAAGTTAATTTAATCTTTCTATTCTGCCTACGACACCCAAAACCAATGAGCTATATCTAATCAAGATGATTGAGTGGTCGAAATTTCTCGTATTTAAACATTTTAAACAACTTAGATAATAGACGACACCCTATCTCAACACACAATATACACATATTCGTAACAAACGTTCTGATCGGACTTGATCAATTTAAAGAAAAAGACGTAAAAACTATAAATGTCGGATAAACGCCAATCTGACGTCTACGGGATCGAAAAATGTCGGCAAAGGTAGCAGATGCCGATTTCCAGAGTTCTACGCGATAAGATTACAACGCGGAAAAAATCTAGTGATAACGACTGGGTTAACGTTTTTAGAAACGCGTTTTTTCCCAACTCAAAGAAAAGGCGAGAATACGTTCGAATACGAAAAACAAAAAATCTGAGTACTGAAAAAGAAAAAGGAATTTTCAATAGATTCGATTAAAAACGGGTCGGTATATAAAATGAACAATTTTTTTTATCTATTTTATAATATATAAGATTTAATATAATATAATTTAGGTATAAAATAAATAATTCATAATATTCAATCTATTATATTGATATTCAAGAAAAACTATGATTTCAAATTGGGTGCTAAAATCTTTAGAATGTATTGGTTTTTATTTTTTTAGTATGCATACATTATATCGTTTGTATATTATTCGGTCAGGAGTAAAGTCAGTTTTTGGTATAGAGATTTTTGATAGAAAACGTGTTTTGTTTGGTACCTTATATAGGTCATTTTTTTGATTTTCTAATTAGTTTTCAAAAGCTACCTAATATGATGGGAATAAAGTTGTTATAAATTAGAAAACAATAAACAAAATAGTCATGGTTACTGACTATTTAAGTGATAACTACTAAAAGACTGAAAATCGTTATATATTTTAAAATTAATACACCAGAAATTTTAAATTTATGTAAGTACCTACATCAAATACGAATTATAACCCAATGTATATTGAAAAATAAATTTAAAAACATTTTAATCACTTTTCAGAAATTTTAATCATCAAATTTTTAACTGTAATATTTATGTAAATATATATCATCGAGTTCCGATTAGGATCGTTTAATTTAAAGGATTAATATCGATCATTGTTAATAAATTCAATGCATTTACTACCACAAGTATTCTATTTGAAGAGCGATGTAATTCCACTCCCTAACAACCGTTTTTTTTTTTTTATCTAAGTTTTAAAGTTTACTATAAATTAAAACTGGGTACTTATACTTTTGAACATTAAATTGCCAAATTTTGAATAATCTTGACTTCTTTAAATATTCAAAAATCAATTAAAAATACGAGTTGGTATCTAAAATTAATTTTAGATAACGAAACATATCATTATGATTTCAGAAACAATATAAATATTTATCACAATTATCTACGAAAATTCACTTTTTAATTATTTTTATTCCCACTTATAACATATAAATACAATTTGTTTGAATTATTTTCATACTCTAGTGTCTCTTGATTTTTCATTCTACTTCGTTTCCGTGTTTTCTGGCCCCCATTATTTTATTTTTCCATAATTTCAAAATGACCAATCAGTATACGAACATTTGCTGTACGATTGACGTAGATTATTATATGTATATAATTATATATATATACATTTTTATATGTTTGTTCCGTATATGAATATTTAAATTTATTATTATTATTCTGTGGTGTATTTTAACGAATTATGTACAGTATATTAAAATTAATGCTTATATATAAAACGTTGTAATACAACTATATAAAATATCCATTAAAACTTGTCAATAATGCTTATTAAATAAACGCATATTTAATGAGAAAAACTCAATTCGAATATAAAATGATATTTATTTATTTTCCAAGACTATGCCACTAAAAAATAACAAATATATAGGTATATACTTTGTTTATATCCAAACCATAAAAAATTACTGGATAAACACCCCATATTTCATTGGTAAAGAGATCATTTTGTTTTATGAATATAATAAAATTAAACTTATAAAAATGTTTCTAATATTTTTTTTTATTATTATTTACTTTTTCTTTTTAACCATTTAGATTACACGTCTACAATTATATTTGAGTTATATTGTTATGTCAGAGGCACGCTAATCATTTGAAAAAAATCAATTTTAAAGTCTAAAATATAGGTACCTACTAAGTATTGAAAATAAGAAAACATATATATATATATATATATTATGAATTCTTATGCTACTTTTTCCATTTTAGTATTCGGAATATGGGTACGATTTATTATAAATGTTGACAACGTAAATATAAAAAAAAAATATATTGGTACTACCTATATATATAGAATGTATTTTAGAATGTTTATCATTTTAACATAAATATTGATAATTTAATAACAATTATTAATGTAATTCGAAGAAAATTTGACCTATAACATTTTTATAATACAAAACAAGTAATAACTATATTTTTAATGGGATTTACAACTATTATATATATAAGAGCCATCTCATTAAGTAGGTACTAAAGTCCATCTATCTGTCAATAGTATTAATCTATGTTTAAATCAAATTGAGATTCTTTTTATTGATTTTTTATTTAATAAGGGTCAAATAGGGTCATACAATGAATTAGGTTTTGAAATATTCATTATTATTTTAGTATGGACACGTAAAGGCCAAGATACGTTTGAACCTGCACTCCGCAATTAATATGAATAAAATAATGTAACTATGATTGTTTTTTACATAGGGATCTGTAGTACGACTGTTAAATATTAAATTTATAAAATATTGATAATACTGAGGAGGATTTTTTATCATATGTATGTTTAAATTTAAATTATGTCAAATAGGTAATTTTGTGATAAATAAAAATAAGAAAAAATATGGTATTTTTAAAAAAGTAGTGTAGTTAATCTGAAAATGTAAAACAACACATGTATGTCTCATAAAATATAAAATAAAGAGTATGCCTGCCAAGAACCATATTTAATGATAAGTGCGAGATTTGCTATAGTACAAAAATTAGTAGAATCTACAGCGTAATCTTCCGTAAGTGAATTTTCACATTTTATCCCCAAAATATCTTGATAGAAAAACTACCCTACGTTAATTGTTACGGTTACAAACCATCTAACACTCTTGAAACATCAAACTCGTGAAGACGTTGCTAAGTAATTGGTCTTATGCGAAGTCCGTTGGTAGAATTACCCCTCATCACCTCCCTTATTAAAGATCACAAACATATTATATTGAAACACCTTCAACAACTGTTACCAGACTTAAATGAATTTAAACCTCAAAGTTGTTTAACCATAACGGGAGTAAATATTATAGCTTAAAAATGTAGTATTTGTAGTAATAAATTAACGATCACTTAAATTGGTTTTAATAAATATAACTAAGATCGGAATTGTAAAGACAAAATAAGTATTCTGAATTCCAAACTCATCTTCATCGCCCCCCCCTCCTTTCACCTGCATGTAAATCAATCACTGACTATTATATATTTTAAACTATAACCCACATTTTGAAGAACAAATGAAGGCAACAAAATTGACAATTCTCTTAACAATAATAATAATAAAATAAAATTTTATTTTTTAAGTTAGGATTATGTATTTATGTCTAATCGCTTATATTCTGACCACTAATAAGAAATACTGATAATCCAGAATAGAGCTGAAAATTAATATATATATACATGGGACACAGCAACTGAACCCACTAGTCCATAATTTGTTTTATGGTAAATATAATAAACTTCATTTCAACCTGATTTATCAGAAATGTATTCATAAATGTCAGTTTAATATGCAAATATAAATATTCTAAATTAACTTCTAAGAGTCAAACCATATTATTACTATTTGGTAAAAATCAATGTTTATATGTATTCGGCATTAATGCAGCCATTTTATATCCTCTTTCTTCGTCTTTATATTTAATATAATTATGTTTCAACAATATTTTATAATAACAATGGGTTTGTATACTTTACCTCTTATTTTACATTAGGAAATGTAAATGTATAATAAATGTACATCGCTTTGTACATTTATTTATAGGTAGGTATGGGTACATGTATAATGTATATTGAACGATTATTATTTTGGCAAGGTGATAATTTTCTACAACCCATGGTGAGACAATAGCGATACTGCAAAACCACAATTTATTATCATATTCAATTATAATGACGACGCTGGTTTTGATTTAGTTAACGAACAATTTATTATTCGTTACTTAACAAACAGTTTAATTATAACCATCAGTTAAGGTATTATTTCTCCAAAAAATAAATTATTGTAAAATAAACTTCACAAGATTCCACCAATATTGTCTACGGACTAAAATATTGTACCATTTTAGTGGTAACTTTCAAGGTTGTCGAAATCAGCCAAATCATCTGTAATTCACGTTGTAATATAACTACGAAAAATAAATAGATTTCAGATTTGATTATCGAATGGTTCTTTAAATTTTGTAAATTTAATGTAAATTATGAGGTCTTAAAACTGAAAATTCAAGAGCTACAGGAAAAAAGCACCTATCTTTCAGAGGTCAAATAATGTATAATAATAATAATAAATGGTAATATCCGTTATGTGAATTTCTCTAATAATATATGAAATGATTTGGAAACAAATATGAAATCGATACTATTACTATAAGGGTTCTTTTATATACGGTACCAAAGTTTGCTCATTTTTCAAGATTGACTATATATTTTATACATATATATGTATTTAAAAGTACGTTTAAAATTAATTATTCATTTTAAAAACCCTTATATTGAGTCTTAATTAACGAAAACTCGAATTTTCTGATTTTTATCGAAAATCTACCATATTTATATAAATATACGTATATTAAGTATATACTTACCATAAAATATGTGTTAACGGTACAAAAATCTGTCTAATGAAACACGAATTATTAGCACAAGTCCTTTTAATGCAGAATCTCGATTTTTGTACAGACGGAATCAGGTCCAAGCGACCTATATAGCTGTACCTACGCGTACATTTTTGTTTGAAATATATTTTCTCTCGGGAATAATGTTTAATAAATGCGACAGCGTACTGTATTAGCTAGCATGTCCAGTATATTGAAAAATGTATAAAGATTATGTATATAAAACATATAAAATTTAAAAATATCGTCACCTAGAATACGTAGGTATAGAATCGAGGATTATAATTCTGACTAGTCTCCTATCCTGCGTAAAAAGTACACCTCGTTAAATTTCACGGGTTATTGTCGTATGCACTGAATGAATATAATATAAAATTACTATATAGCAGTGACTAAAATACAATAAACTTTTTTATATTTTCTCAAATTTTTATCTCAAATTGGCATTTTTTTTAATGTTTACTTTTTGGAATATTTATCTATATAAATCGATATTAATCTATAATATACTGATTCCTTAAGATTAAAAACACATCAATTTAAATACATGTTATAAACATAACCTATGTATTAGAATGAATTTAATAATGTTTATATCATATGTCATAACAGCATTAACATGTAAAAGTATAAATTATGTAATTAAGTTAATAAATAACTAATTTACATTTTCTTTCGGAATGGTATAAATATAGTTGTTTCGCGAAAAAAAACATTATAGTAAAATCAAGAATATGATTCGATCCCTATCACCACACATAGAATCTAATATTGGGATTGTGAAAAACGCTTTTTAAAAAATTATTGATTTATAACTTATTTTAGTTTAAAGTCTACGATTTTTAATTCAGTCTGAGTACACATTACTATTTAAGCTTTACTCTATACATGTCTATATAATTTTTTTTGTATTTGAATCTCGTGCACCGATATTGTACTCGTGTATTACTCGCTCTCTACGCATTTTTAATGTAATGCGACCAGAAAAATTCGTACAATTTTTTATCTGTGTGTAGTATACAAAATATATTTTTTAGAAATAATAAAAGATGCGATTTTACCCAATTTAGTTGCCAGCTGACACCCAGGCGTTTGTGAAATTCCACAACACGAAAAATGCAGCCACCTCCTCGTCAACTGTGTTATTTTATTGCATTTGCAGCCCTATATATCTTATATAATATTATACAGTATAAAAAAACAAAAACCATATTATCTGTTTGTACACACAAAAGAAAATAATACAGGCCAACGAAATGTGAAAATTTCCATCCCGGCCAAAGTCTTCACTATATTTATGGGAATATCGCTGAGGGCATTTTTAAGTTGTAAAACTTGGGGTAACATCGTTTTCTGGTAATTTTCGATCCATCATCGTTACTAACAGTCGCTCTGTCAATATACCTTAAATATATATATATATATATATATAAGGAAGACTATAAATATACGTAGTAAACTATTATAACCAAAATATATGCTTTATTTTATTTATATAAATTTTATTATTGGCCATGATCATTATCCTGTGTTGTTAGGACAGTGGTATATAGTATAATATTATATAGTACTGTTCTGTTGTTAACCTTACAGTGTATAAAGAAAAACTATCTTTGTCGATCAAGGTTTATCGCCATTTACCGGGATAAATGATCTGTCGTATTTATTACGTCCATTCGCATTTTAATAATATCACGTACAATGTATCGCTTGCACGACGTACGTATATTGCATATACGTAAATAGACGTGACTGCGTTAAGCGAATAAAAATATAATAACGATATCATTGACAAATTAAGTTTTTGCCTTGATGGTATTATTATTATGATTGCCTTTATAGTATTATATACTTTCACTGGTCTTATAAATTTATGTATACATTAGTTTGAAATATTTTTTAACTTTATTCAGTTGTCATAGACACGTTTTGTTCGAATTTTCTTATTTAGAGTGCGATTCCTTAGAACATCCCATATACTAGCCTGGGGTTTTCGGCTACGCTAGTACTGTATTGCCCATTATTATTTATAGTGAAAATTATTCTACAGCTGTGTGGCAATCTTAGTCCTACCTTCCATTTAACACGATCTCTCTCATATTCATTACTTACACCAGCTCAACTTATATCCCTCCTCGCCTGTTTTTCAGTCTTCCTCTTCCCATTTTTCCTTCAACATACTTATTCTGTACTAATCTGTCTCTATCTATTCTCTACTAAAACATACCCGAGCCATCTTCATATATTCTCTCTTATTTTGTCTACTATTGAAGCTTCGCCTATACTACCTATTATATACTCATTTCTCATTGTATCTTCTCTAGTCACTCCACTCATCCACCTTAATATTTTCAGCTCTACTACACTCATCCTTTGTTCCATCTTCATGTTTAATGACCAAAATTTTAATCTGTACCTTTTAATCTAATTGGAATACATTTATCACACAAATTACTTAACGCTTCTCTTCATTTCAGCCATCTACACTTAAACCTGTGTTTCATATCACTTGAACCTCTTAAGTTTATCCACATCATGTCTATTCAACTTCATTACTTTAATTTTCCTATTCGCTCCGTGTTCCCATTCTCCAAAATCATACTCTATAATCCTATTTTTCCACTCTTCAAACCTAACCCAACCTAACCTAACCTTCCTCAGGACTTTCTCCTACCAACACTGTCACAATTACGATACTTCGCCCTATATATCCTTTATTATTTTAAGAAAATAAGTAAAGAATCAAATACGAACCGTGATGTACTTCTACCCTGACACTAAGTACCTCAGTTCCTACTCGATCCTTCTTTCATGCCCTTAATTACATTAACATACCTTTGGATGTCCTTTCTTCATTAATGCCCAATTCAAGATCTTTCTAGGAACTCTATTATATACCTTATCCAGATTAATAAATACCAAACACAACTTTTATCTTTACTTCTCTACTATCTGTCTTTTACAAAATATTGGCTGCAGTGTTGACCTCCAAGGTTTATATGGGTTTATACCCAAATTGATTTTTTGCAACAAATGTCTTACTTCTTACTCTCTTATCTATTATCTTATCCCAAATCTTCATACTGTGACTCATAAGTTTAATTCCTTTATAATTCCCCCCATTCCTGTACATCTCTTTACCCAAATGAGTACCACGTACATTTACCACGGGTTTCTCCGCGCTTCTGAATTTTTTTAAACTATTCCTTTATTAAAGAACTTTAGCATTCATCCAATAACTAATCTCCCAAATTATACCTTTTACTGATACTTCAATCAATCTTACAGCTTTCTACATTTTAATTTTTTTAACTGCACTCTACGTATAATTCTTTAAAATAATATTTTTATCTCTTTATCACTTCTTACTTAATTAAATCATTCTTAACACTTTCCTATACTCATCTTTTATACACCACACATTTCGATTTTATATTATAATTTTGAATAAAACTAGTGTCACGTTTAATACAAAATATTATTGCAATATTTCTGTTTGTGAAATTGGTTCTTGCACTTTATTGTACGGATATATTTTAACAAACATTTTTGACATAATTAAATTGATCCTCGCTTAATTTAAAAATTCTCTAAAACTTTTGTCGTTATAACTCATTAAATATATAGTTTTTTAATTAATATGCTAAAATAAACTTTTTGTTTTTTGAGCTTAGATATTTTATATGGTTTCTTTTTTTTTTGAGAGGGGGGGGGTTTACAAATTTTTTAAAACAGCTTCTTCTTCTACGATTCCTTCAAAAATTAGGAAGTTGATGAACTCTTTTTAACGACTTCGCAATATAGTTATAATGATTGCTTAGTTATTATGTTCTATGACTAATCACATATGAAGTCACGAAATAATACGGGCTTTTCGTCTTTTATAACAGCATTTAATACTAAGGTATCCGTGGTCGGCAACGCGTTTACAGTCCTATTACCTTTTATACTCCGGATCATATTTCGTTTTCAGTCATACAATGGTCGATGATACTGTGTTTTAAACATATTAGGTACCTACCTATATTAAAATTTTAGCTAATTTCATATTTTTAAAATGTAACACTTCATTTTTGTAAATAATCATTGCATAGCATTGGACATATTAAAAAAGAATCATAAAGATGATTACTTATTCGGTAAATAAAAAATTCGAACCTACTCGTATATAATTTACTTTTTGGCGATGAAATTTAAATAGTTTTGTATTAATATTTCATCGATCGCAGATAGAAATAAAAAGTTATACAACATCCTGATGTAGACAGTTGATGCAAAACTATTCAACTGAAAAAGTATTTTTATTATGTTAATAGTTTTAAGAAAATGTTGTATGTACTCAATGTTTGTCGAATCAAAATATTTTCAGTGAAAACGTTGATTAAAGTATTCAACAATTAATATAAATACATACTTCTGTTGTCTCTTTTTTATTATTATTGACAAATAAACCGTGGCATCCTAAGGTTATTGACCGTTATACTTAAATAGAATTTACAATTTTAAAAATGAATGACACGTTTGAAGTTAACAATAGATAAATAATTAAAACATAACGGTCTGATTTTAAATACTATTATACAATTCCGTGTTTTTATGAAGATTTAATAGATTCTCGATCGATAGGAGATCCTCTGCTAGCGCTACTGCAAGGCTGGCCGAATGTTTGAGGTCCTAGAATCTTCAAATGATATGTAGCCGACAATTACATGTTGAATAATTATAGTAGTATCACAGATTAAGTATTCCTGTTGTTCGTCTGTTGTCATTAAGTATCCGTGAGTGAGTCTTGTATGACCAATTCGCAAACGTAAGATGGTTTGTTGTTTTCTTATGGCTGGTGGCGCTATATGGATAAACTGATATTTTAATATAATGAAGCTTGGTGTTTTAGTTTAATTCATTTTTTAATATCTTATAAAGGGATAGATGGAATCAGTTCCAAGATATTTGAAGCTACTGCTGTTATACTTATGTTTATTTATTTTTCTATTTAAAGTTCAAATTGTTTTTTTTTAATTCATAAATGATAACATATATTTCTATATTTGTCATTCAATTAATCATGAACGATTTTTTTGTTACTGTACTCACTTTCTAAAAAGATTTAATTCCTAATAAATTAACTAAATTAATTTTAATTTATTTCCTGAATTATTTAAAAAAAATTGATTAAGTAAGTTACTAAGTTACTTAATCCATGTATGATGTATAATATAGTAAATAATAACTATAGAAAATCGGTGCCAGACCAATTTTTGTACTTAAAATTCAGAAGAAATATATTTTATACTTATTGTACTCGCTAATTTAAATAAATCTATAAAATTTGTTTCGAAACATTAAATTAAATACAAAGACCATTGGTTTCAAATAATTTCTCAGACTTCACGAATGAAAATCTCTAAACTTTGTTTAACTACCCGAGACAACAAATCCGTAAATACGTTATTTTAAGAGAAAAATTACGATAGTTAAAAACAAAAAAATTCGATATACAGTTGGTAGAAATTAGTCCATTATCTTTTCAGTTCTCGAACAAGATAGTGTATAATTATCATAATTACATTTAAAAAACGGTTCTCGCAAAATATCTATAAGTATAATGATGTTAAAAAAAAGTTTAAAAAGCAATAATAACGACTTTATTTGTTACTTATTATAGAATTTCTCCTACATTTATAAAATAAATCCAAAATAGGCATCTTCAAATCGGCAACTAGAAACCATTTTTCATGAAAATAAACTATTTACTTCAAAATTCTTGTTCAACTCCTATCCAAAATAATGTATACAGATATAAAGAAAACACATTATCTTAAAACCAATAGATTCCTCGCTTCACAGATAATCTTAAAGTTATAAAGTTAAAAATAAAGTAATTAATTAAGTTCCTAATTAAAAATTCTGAATGTCAATTAATCGTGATTTATCATTATAAAAATGTTTAATAATACACATATTATTTTGATTGTAACCGGGTTAAGTTATGTTGGAGAGTCCTTGGATATTTCAGGCCCGAGCTAATAAAAAATTATTAAAAATATCAAAACGAAGAAAAAGAAAACGAGCATACAAACAAAATACATAATTCAGTAGTTCGACGTCTAGACTCGGCATTTGGGATGGTGCAGAGAATACGAGAATACATATTACGTACCTTCAGTATTTATTTACAATATTATACACATATTCGAATGTTAACATTATATGAACTTTTAACGCCTTTCTAAACTGACGGTATAGTACATTTAGAACGATGTTTGTATTAAGTATTTCTATTTGGACGCGAAAATGTTTATATTTTTTATATTTTTATTTCCAAAATTGCATATCGCAAAGATATAATTGGTTTGGTATTATCGGGTCACAAAATAAAACCGAACGAGTTAATTGATTAACTTGGCCGTAATGCGGTCGACGAGGGTATAAGCCATAAGTAATAAACCGTTTAAATTCATATAACGCAAATAAAAAGCTATTAATAAACATCGTCGTTCTAGTGCAGCGTTCGATATAAGTCAAAAGCAGACTTCGATTCGCCGCCGGCGTTACTGCGCCCACCTCCGCCACCATACCGGTTCATTATGCGCTGATATATATATATATATTTTTTTTTTTTGTGGCGTTAGTAGGGTATAGTTTGAATTTCAAAAGAAAAATCGGCAAACTAGGGACGATAAAGCAGAGGAGGGACTTTCGGTTTGCCATTAGCGTTAGAAGCCCGGGTTTTTTTTTTCTTTCCATGGGATTTTTTCCTACCCAAGCTCAGCTTGAGGGTCTCGGCCGTGCCGGTCTGGCCGTGTCGTGTCATCATTTATATTATCGGACCATAATTTGTTTTGCCCCCACCCGTTTCTTGTACACAATATATCGGCAAGGCGCTGCGCGACACGGTCCTCTTCGACGGCGGCCGAAGACAAATTACCAGATATTAATTCGCTGCGCGCTCTCTCTCTCTCTCTCTCTCTCTCTCTCTCTCTCTCTCTCTCTCTCTCACACACACACACACTTTATCTCTCACTCTCTACACATACTCTCCCTTACCTAACCGATATGGTCTTATCAGGTTTCGACCATTAACATCGTTCGAAAGCCATGCTCGGGGCCATCTTGAACCTCGTCGTCCCACGGAAAGTCAAATCCTCGACCACTGTTATGATATCCATCAATATACACACATTTGTATACCTATATTTGTTTACTGTTTGCATAAAGTTTCTAATCAAGTTTCAAATATTATCATATCAAAACCTTATGTAGTTAGTAGAATTCCAGTGTGTATATTTATCCGGTGCAGTTACCAAACTGTATCATCTAAACCGCCTGGAAATCGTTTCGTGTCACTGTCGTACAGATCATTATCATTATGAAATATCGTATATGGGCTGGTGTTTAGAACAATTTTAACGTTACATCAAGTAATAATTATTTTGTATAATATAGCATTTATAGAGATTGGTCAAACTGTTCGAATTTTCAACCAAACTGTACATCGAGGTTCAGTTTGTAAATTAAACATAATAGGCCCCTGCAAACACTTCAGTATTAAGGGGTTATACATAGGCAGTTTTCAAATTATGTGCAGATCGTTAGATAAGTATACTATAATAAGTGTATTATAGTATAATGATAATTATATGTATCACATGGGCTAACATAGTGAGTAAATAAAGTAAAATTTTTATTTCTTCATACAATGTTCCGATTTTAATTCTGAAATTATTAAATATATAAATTAATATTATATGTTGATTTTTTAGGTTTTTTACTAGAGAATGTTGAGAATAATGTTTTATGTATACTTGATGTCTATATGATAAAAGTTTGCAAATTAATGAATTTCCAAAATTTAAATATTCTTATTTTTCAAATTTATGGAAAAAATATAAAAATTCTATTTTCAACATTTTCTAGTAAACAATCTACAGAACTTTAATATATTTTCAGATTTAATGATGGAAAATTCTAAGTTACCTTAATTTTGTTAGGCAATTAATTAGGTCTAATTTAATGAAATAATACATTACTTTTGACTACTTTAAAATCAATTTTGAAGAGAATTATATCGTGTTCTATCAATTCAAAATAGTAAAAATAAAATATATCAATTACATTTTCAAATGCAAATTATTTTTGTAAAAAAAAGATAAGATAAGTTCAGAAATTAATTGACAAATTTGTATTCCTACATATTTAATAGCGTTTTTTTTTTTTTGTCATTATCTAGTAGTTAGTTTTACAAATCGTTTTCCAATCCTCTCTATTTCACTTTATAATTTTTATTATTTGGTAATATTAAATCATTATTGTTTTTTTAATGTACCTATACCTATTACCATTAATTATAATATATAATCAATGCTATTACTTTTTAAATTGTATTCAATTATATTTTATACAAATATAATTAATTAAATATATAATTAAAGCCATAGTAAATTTATTTTCATTAAAAATAAGAATTAAATTAGTTACCTTTTTTAACTTACCTATATTTGTCTAAATATTATATATTTTCTGTAAATATAAAAAATGATTTTTAATAATACCTTTAACATGCATACGTATGTGTTTATCTGTTTAATCCAAATTGACTTTTTAAAAAAAAAAAAACTGGTAAGGTTCGAATTCGATTAAGTAGTTATTATCTTATTTAATAGGTACCTACTTTATTATTTATTATTTATATTAAGGATATTAAATATTATTTTTTTGTGTTTTTGTAATTTGAAATGTAGTTTTTCAAAATTGTTTTTAATGAAGTATACCCATCTCATAAGCAGTACAAATTAATAAGATGTACCTTACATATAATTTTCAATTAAATATTTATTCGCCCTATAATAAAAACCTAATCATATTTTTATTAAATTAACGATATATTAATTATATATGTTTTTGCATATGAAACTGAATAAATATACTTGTTATCTCTCCTTAGTTAATTTACCATAATTATTATGGACTTTTTATTATTTAATAACTAATTTTTCTTAAATTATATTTTATTTAGGTAGCTTTAATATTTAGAGTTTTATTCATAACTTTGTGGTCTGTGGATACTTCAAATAACTTATCTTAAGGTATAAAACGCGTAAAAGCTATAATAACGTTGAACTATATATATATCTAAACGTATCTTCATTTAAAAATACATTATACTCATAATTACTTACAGTTAAATTTAATACACTTGAACCGAAAAAATAAATACAATTTGAGTCAGTAAAATTCATAATACTGCTGAAAATGAAAAATAATAATATCATGAGTCAGGAAAAATATATTTAAATATTTTTTCAATTATCATCATGAATTTATAAAGTAAATATTGTACATTCGTTTGCTTTTTATGTGTTTATAAAAAAGTAGTGTTCAAAAACAGTTTATTATACGATCATATTATATGAACGTGGTCTTTAAATGTGTTTTAGTAGTTTAATATTGAAGTTTTGGTAGATTTATTTTTCAGAAATTTTTATTATTTCAAGAAAGAATATTTAGTGTTCAAAATGTCGTTAGGAACGACGCTGATTAACCAATAATATGAAAAATAAAATTCGAATTACTTGTAGTAGAGACTTGTAGATAAATTAATAATTTTTCAATAAAATATCGTGATTTTAGTTTTATAATATTGTAAATATATTGGTAATTTTTTGTATAGATGTTATTTTTCAACTCTAATGACATTCTTTTATTTTTAGGTTAACACTTAAATAATACTTATATCTACAAAATAATTCCCTATCTATAACTAACTTATATTTATGTGTGTGTGTTAAACTATTAATATGAACCAAAATTAATAAAAAAAAAAAGTCGTAAAAGATATAGGTAACGTGGTATTAGAATTAAGTAATACATTATTTAGTTATATTAGTAATAACTAGTGCTAGGATTTTAATACTTAAAGTGTATTGAAAAATGCCTTGAAAATCGCAAAAGATTGCCCTAAAAAATACCAAAATGACTTAAAAACCTTAATGGTCGAAGTAAAAAAAAAATGTATCTATTTGTTTTAAATATGATAATATAAAAATATTAATTTTAAATATTAATATTAAAAGGTATACCTAACAAAGTACGGTACAAGATATTCTGACTTTTGTTGAAATTCGAAAATCTCAGATTTTTTATTAAAAATTATACTTTAATATGTTTAAATATATAATTAATTGATAATTAATTGTAGGTATAATCGAGATATTATATTTGATATTGTAGAAAAATATTTAAATTTTACGAAAATTTATCTAAAACTCCAAAAAATACCCTAAATAATTAAATTTGTCAAAAAATTTTAAAAAAACATGCAAAATAAAAATTACATTTAAATTATCAGTATTACCTAAAAAATATTTTCCATTTACTAATTAGCTACGTTTTAAAACACCAGAAAACAATGACATTGCATCGAAATCTCAGCCCTAGTAATATTACTGTATTCAATAGATTAGAAATTCTTATTTAATTAGAGCTTTTATTGTGAAACTCGGCTTAGATTTTTTCCTTTTTTGTTGGTTTAACCAATCCCTATGATATATTATTATTTCATCCTACGATGATCTGTGGTGAAAATTCGAACAAAACACCATAATATAATCATTACCTATAGTTGCTATGCTTATTAGACGGGTTCAATACTGTACGTTTATTATATAGGTAGCGACTAAAACCAACAAAGAAATCATATCGATTCGGCTTGTCATTATGACCCATTTATCGTATAAATTTCTATTGGTTTTTCTCGTGTGTTGGCATACGAAAAATATCTATTTTCAGACTTATTTTCCCCGACCTGTAACTGCGTACATTACAATAATAACATTAAACAGGTATATAGCCGATTTTAAATTGGCGAACCGGAGAAACTACACGAGACAAAAAGCGAGGAATGAAACAAATGAAAAAAATAAAAATACGTAAATCCCGCGTCGTCGGGTGTTTGGGGGTAGTTAATTAATGTTAATTTCACGTGATCCTCCGCGGCTGCTGACGTAGAGTGGGGGAAGTGTATTTTTTATTTATTTTTTTTAATTACCTGCCGAGGCCCCCGCTCGTTAGCCCCTGGGACTCTGCAACGAACAGATTAAAAAAGTTTTCTCCTTAACAAGTCCGCCTGGCGTATACTACCCTACCGCTGTACCAAACACATTTCCAGACGACAAGCGATTCGCTAGTTATTTCATTCTTTTACATTTTTCAACGCTTATCGCGCACAATATGAAGAATTTATCCGACAGAAAAACTACTGGAAAGATAGCTGTACGAGTACCTACGCGATATATCCGTCGTTTATTTAATTGTTTACTTTTACTACTTTTCCAGTGTGATTTTTAGATAATAATTTTATACGATCCTACTAAAATAGCTCAGTAAATAAGTCCGGCGCATCATATCCAGACAAATTATCCCGGGTAAATTTAATTCAAAACCCATACAACCATATGTAAAATTATATTTTTACGGTCTATGTGTATATTGTGTACCTAATGCTACTAAACGGAAAAAAAAAAATAATAATATAGGCGTATATTATATTATACAACCACTTGTCAGATCTTCAATAAAAGAATCTAGACAAGTGGTTAAAAAATGCAAATGCACGAAATTTTATATATTATAAAAAAAAACTGATATTGTGAAAAAAATATTTGTATAAAAATAAAAAAATTTGGGTTTACAAAAACTTAGTATATATAATATTGTATTTTGCAAGTTTGTTTTGGATTTTTTTAAGTTTCCCATAAAATTTTTTATTTTTTAAGTTAAATTAACATGTTTTTAATTACTAAAATATTTTGTAATGGAAATATTTTTGTCTTTTAACAAAATCTTATATAAATATTACAAAAAGCTACTGCATGGGTTTTAGAAGCATATTATTTATAAGTTGATATTTTTATTGTTTCCTATATTACCAAAAACAAAACATCTTCGGGTAATATAAAATCGTCAAAAAATAAATAATAGTATTAAAAAATTACAGAAAATAAAATTTATTTTGATTAATTTCAACAATGAAATTAATTTTAAATAGATTATTAACACTTAACTATGTTGTTAAGTGTATTTATTTTACTCGATTATTTTATAATAAAATAAACATCTATAAAGTATAAAAAAATATACATTATTTTGGGCGTTTAACATTTTCAAGTTATTAGCTATATTACAAAACTAATATATTGTAATAATTATTATAATATATCACTTTTGTATAATTATTATTTATTACTATTATTATTATTCATTTTTCATTTTTACTTTTATTTTAGAATAATATGAGGTATTATGATTTTTAAAGAAATTTGTTGTATTCGTTATTTGTTTCATATAAACTTTGATATTTTACACTACAATATTTAAATAGTATATTATATAAAACCTATACAATAGATTTATTTTTGATATTTTCTTTCACTTTCTTATTTAAATTATGTTGACTATGTTTTTAGATAAAATGTATTTTTAAATCTATATTATATCTATAAAATATAGAACCAAAGTATTCGTTGTTAGGTTATACTACTTATATTGTACTCCAGGAGCCAACTCTTAACTCTTATAGTTATTTCAAAGGTTATTTCATTAATTTACATTTATTTAACACTTATCGCACAATGCGAAGAATATACTGCTATAATGATAGCAGATGAAGTGGAACGATTCCAACGATTAGTTTTTATTTTTAGTATTTTTAAGATGATATTTTTAATTATGACAGTAATTTTGAAAATCTGCATTGAGATATATTTTAATGGACTTATCTATATATAATTCGATAACAAATTCAGTATTACATAAATAAATATCTACATATAAATTGATTTTGAATAGATCCGTGTAGTGTATTATTTATTTACAATTATGTATATGATGAAAAAAATGTATATATAATATAACTAGCTTATATTTTATGTTTGACTTTTTTACTGTTTAAAATACAAATTTTTGTCGATCGATTCTTAAAACTTCATTCGATTCAATATAAAGATTCTTATTTAAAAATACTTGCATTTTGAGAAAATACAAAATGCTAATCTTCGTTTATAATAATTGGATGCGTATCGTGTACCTATATATAATATTGCATGACTGAATTTATTACTATAAACGTAATATATCATTTAGACGTTTTTCAATTTAACAAACTTTTCCATTATAATAAACATCTTTGTAGTAATATGCTATTTACTCGAAACTTCAATTTCAAATTCAATATTATTTTTTCATAATATTCTAAATGATTATACGATTGTTTTTATTTCAAGTATTATCCTTGTTTTATTTTATGTCACAAATTATTCTAATTATATCATAATTCGCATATACTTAATATTTATTCGTTATTAATTCATCAATCATCGACGTTATTTGTTAACTACTATAGTATATTCCAGAATAAAATTATAAATAGATGATGTACCTGTATCTCGGGCACTATTTTCGAGATTTAAAAGTGTACATTTGCATCCCATAATATTTTTATTACAATAAATCATTTAAATTAAATTAATTTAGGAATACCTACTAAAATAACCAACGTCTACATAATAGCTGCGATCCTGACATTGTAACATTCATTATCATTCATTAAAGATTTTCTACTGATTTTTCAAACATTTTAAATATTGTAATTCTATCAAACATCAGTAATATCAACGTAGTTACTTTTAATGAAAAAATATACAAAATTGCATTACTTGAGCGACGAGAAGTTATATAAGAGCTATAGATTGTTAATGGCCTTCAAAATATGTATTTTGAATCCAATTAAAATTTCTAAAATGTCGTTTCTAACATAGTATCTTTTGAACAGATGTAATTTTTAATTTCTGATTCTATATTATTATAGATCATGATTATATATAATAATATTATATTATATACCTAAATTAGGGTGGTCATTATTTATAGAAGTAAAAAAAAAAAAATTTAATTTTTTTAATGCTAGAACCCCCAAAATTTTTCATTACTATAAAAAATTAATTTGTGCTAAATTTGGCGATAATGACTCACCCACTCCCCGTATTCTATAAAGGTTGAACATTGACTATAAGAGAGTGTTGGGGTCTTATGGGTTTTTAAGTTTATTTCAAAACGTGTGGTACCTACTTATCATAAAAATTTATAAAACCTTAATTATAAATCAAAATATATTTTATAAAAATGTATATAAAACATTTCTTGTAAATCTATTAGTTTATAATTATATAAAACATAATGTATATTATTTGAATACTATAATAAAATAATTCACTTTATATTATGTCGACCACCAACAATTCAAAATAACTGAAAAACTAATTAGGTAACTGAACTGTATAGTTCCCCTTTTATTTATTAAATTCCAATACAATAATAAAATTAAAATTATTTATTAATATAGGTACATAACACTTGTTTTGTATTAGAATTCTATATATTACTTAACAATCGTTCTCCTGAAATAAAGATATATTTTTTTAAATATACTTTTTTGGGTTGTCGTTGGACTTGAACAAGATGGCCAATTTGTGATAACTTGACAGAGACGTGTCTATAAAACATTTTCTTTGGTAAAATAACTATATTTTTTTTAATGTAATTTTTAATCGTATTTAGGTACGTAATGAAAAAAAACGTAATCAAAGCTGTACAGGAATGTAATTGAGGACATATATAAAGGGCCAAGAGTAAGAAGTTTCTGTGGGAAAACTGAGAATTTTACGATTAGAGTAGGAGTGCACTAGGGTTCGGCTTTAGTCCTTATTCATTTCCCCTAATAATTAATGAAATAATACAGGATATAGAGGGTGAAGTACTATTGTGCATGCTGTTTACAGATGATATGGTTTTAGTCGGTGGAGTCTTGAGGAAGTAAACAGTAAACTGGAAAAGTGGAGAAAAGCCATATAAGGTAAATAATTAATAAAAGGATAAGAAAAAGTAAAACAGAACATAATATAGAGTATGATTTTGTAAAAGTAAATAATGAAGCTTTTTCTTTCATACAGTCAATTATTATTTTTGGTATGGAAATATGGAGAGGAACTTACAACACTTATCTAATTAAATTAAAAACCACTGTTAATAAAATTATTAAATATATTTTAAGATCACCAAGTTTATATAGTTTAGATCTAACATATAATATTATTTATGTGTTTTAATTTTGATAGATACCTATTTAAAAAAAAATTACTACTACTAATTTACAAAAATAAATACTATAATATTCATACTCGTAGACATAATTATAAATAAAAAATAAATAAATATATACGACAAATAAAAATGTTAATGCAATTGAAACGTACTGTAATAAGTTCTTTGGTCTTAGAAGCTGCACAAATATAGCTGTTGAATTAAGTAAATCTTTAAGTACTTACTAAGTTTAGTCAATTTAGTAATATATATAATTTTAAAAAACGTTAGTGAAATTATTATGATATTCTAATACTGTTTAATACGATTCATAATTATAAGTTTAAGAACATTTGTTCAATTGTTTACTTGTTTTATTTTTTAAGAACTTCTCACCTTCATCACAATCTTTTACTTAAAGGAGGTGAACAAACCCAGGTTGGCTTGAAAAAATCCAACCAAAAAAAAACCCACTGCGTTTTATTGGGTTTAACCCACCTAATAAAAACCACCAAAAAACCCACCCAAAAAAACCCAATACACCAATTTAGAAAAATGAAAACATTCTATTATGGTCAAATAAAATATATTGAATTTTTTTCATCGAATAGTAAATATTAAAATTCCTAAGCATTTTTATTGAGTCGAAAACAAAACCCGGGTTTTCTCTAACCCTGAAACAAACCCATGTAAAATTCATATTACTTATAACTGTTGTTTGGAAAATAAATTATTATTATTATTATTATTATTATTATTATTATTATTATTATTATTATTATTATTATTATTATTATTATTGTTATTATTGTTGTTATTATTATTATTTAAAAAGAGGAAGAATAGATTAATATGACTAAGGCATGTTTTAAGGAGAGAACAGACAGAGGTAGTAAGAGTAGTAAAAGGAATATTTTTTGAAGGAAATAAGGGAAGAAAACGACCAAAAATAAGTGAGATGTTATGTAATAATGAATGTTTGAGATGGTCAAGTGTAAATGAGAAGGATTTTGCGAAGCGAGTTTTATGTGAAAGACTAGAGATGCCGCCCCCCAAAAAGTTTTGAGAGGGTGAAGACTCATAATTATTGAGTTTTGATGTTTTACCAAAAGTATTATATTTTTTTCACGGTACACCTGGATATCCTTCCCTATAGTCAACTCTTTGACGTGTTCCCCAAATTCATCTACGATATTTGAGATATTTTTTTATACAAGACAAGATTATTAATGTATTTTCTTAAATCATAAATCAATATGTTAAATGAACTAGGTTTTTAATTTCCGGTAAAAATTTAAACACGGTTGTCAGTTATTCCATAAGTAGATTCCCATAAATAGGTACTTACTATTGATTTATAACTGTACAGAAGAATTAAATATCTTGTGTCATGTATAGTGCAGAAAGTTAATATTATTTTGTGCGTCTTACGGTGGCTGTGCTGTATAACTACGTTAAATTTAATTCCTTAAAGTTATCTTTACAATACTTATTTATAAATTACTAATTTTTACATTATGCGCTCCTTTCTTTATTTCTCCGGGTATTCATACATGGGCATATTGAGCAAAAATATTGTAATTTCGTGTAATACGATTATGTTAGAAATTTTAGCTTTACACGTTTAGATTTACGTATTTTCACTCGTATTTTCATGTTATATTTGAGAATTAAGGGACTTGTGCCGTTCTATCGTATTTCATAGTAACACATATTATCAGCCACTCAGGAACTATTTTTCACTTGGGGGAGGGCAAACATTTAAGATTTATATATTATATTTTTTTGGTATGTTATGCCAATAATTACAATGGGCTATCTACACTATATATAATCAATGATAATACATGAAAACTCTCACTAATATATTTTAATATTTAAGTATATTAAGTACCTATATAAAATGTCTAAGAAAATTGCATTTACTGTACAATTAATAAATAATCTTGATGGTACCTACATCTTTGGAACAATATATTATCACTAATGAAATATAAATTTATTTAATACTTTAATGGAATAAATTATTTAATATAATAGTCTTATTTGTTTGATAAAGTTGTATACAATATTTTTCATATTTACAATTATTATTTTATTTTCGTATGAGATTGTATGACATAGAGTTTTCCATCTACCTGCACTCGTGTACACTGGTGTACACTTTTTCTATGAAAATTATTAAACAAATTCCACTTCCATATCACACACTCTTTATTAATAAGGCATTGCTACTCTTGTTGTACACGCGTGTAGTGTGAAACCCTCTGCACGGGTGTAGTGTAAATTAATGAAATAGATGGAAAACGCTATTATTGGATTATTTTGATATAACACTTTTTCGTTCTTATTAATATTATATTTATTATAAATTATTATACATAGCGCTATAAGTAAGTTTAAAATATGAATACAACATGACAGGAAAAAAAATGTATTATTCAATTATATGTTATAGGAGAATGATAATAATTGATAGATTACAAAAATGTAACATTTGAGTATTGTTTACTATTATATGTTACTTATATGTTACCAATTAATTATACATGTTTACTTTGTTCGTAAATGTTTATTTTATCCGTGGAGGTAAAAGTATAACTTTATTATACCTGTGGGGAAATGGCCTCCTGTGCCCCCTACTCCTACGCCACTGCATATTACATCGTTTGTTGAAATTTAAATATTTTTGACAATACATTATATACGATTCGAATGGTTTGTCGGTTAAAAACTCACGTCATCCCGGTGTCGCGGGAAATTTATACCAACCAAATGTATACCTCCCAGGGGGTATTAATCGCCCAATGTAGCGGGCGATTTATACCCCCCGTGAAATTTATATTTACACCCGGGGGTACTAATCGCCCGAGGTAATAATCGCCCAGCATAACGGGCGATTAATCCTCCCCCCCTAGTAAATTTATACCGGGAGGTAAAAATCGCCCGGTATGCATTTATGCATTATTTATTTATTTATTTATAATCTTACTTAGGAAAATGAAAAAAATATTAATTATAAATAAAATTATAATAATATGATGTCAAGCATTAACGCTAAATAAAACTGTAAAATATATAGGTATTAACTAATATATAAATATAAATATAGGTATATTATATTATATTATATTTATAAAACCGAATGTGTTCAAACTCAGTGGACTTCCTCGGTCGGATTATTAAAATAATAATTTACTACCATTCTAAATATTTTTAACATTATTGGGAAGTCAGAATGGGTGGGTGTACTTTTGGAATTGTCATAACACATTTAGTTTAGGTCGTAAAGCCCTCGGGATACCATTGACGGTAGAGTTTACATCGGTGTATAACGTACTAAATTCCCTCCCACTTTGTTTTTGCTATAACTCCTTCGTTTTTAATGTTTGGAACACTGTATAAACGGGATAAAATTTGGTCCAGAGTCCTTAAATAGGTACGACCGGCAAGTTCTCCCAAAAATCCCTTCCAGTAATTTTTTTTTAAATTCCTTTCTGCTCATACGATTGAATCTTAATTTGATAAGGTTCCCCATTCAGGCATAGGGAACGAATTCACTGTATTTTTAGGAAGGATTTTTTTTTGGAAGGGACACCAAAGAGAATTTTCAAATTCGTTTTCTGTAATCAATTTTTTTGATATTTACCAGTTAACTATTTAATTATATTAATTATATTTTTCAGAAAATCTTTAATCCTATAACTGTATATACGTTCATAATATAAATTTAATTAAACCTATATATTTTACATAAAAATAAACAATAAGCAATGCCGTATAATATTTATTTATTTGAAAATTCTCTTTTGGTATCCCTTCAAAAAAAAAAAAAAAAATACTTCCTAAAAATACATTGAATCCGTTCCCTATGCCTGCATGGGGAACCTTACTAAATTAAAATTCAATCGTATAAGCCGAAAGTAATTAAAAAAAAAAAAATCCCCCGGAAGGCATTTTTGGGAGAACTTGCCGGACTTAAATATTAAAGGACACTGAACCAAATTTTATCCCGTTTATACGGTGTTCTAAACATTAATAACGAAGGAGTTGTAGCAAAACCAAAAGAACAAAGTGGGGGGGAGGAATTTAGTACACCGATGTAACCTCTACCGTCAATGGTATCCCGAGGGCTTTACGACCTAAACTAAATGTGTTATGACAATTCCAAAAGTACACCCACCCATTCTGACTTCCCAATAATGTTAAAAATATTTAGAATGGTAGTGAATTATTATTTTAATAATCCGACCGAGGAAGTCCACTGAGTTTGAACACATTCGGTTTTATAAATATAATATACCTATATATTTTACAGTTTTATTTAGTGTTAATGCTTGACATCATATTATTATAATTTTATTTATAATTAATATTTGTTCATTTTCCTAAGTGAGATTATAGATAAATAAATAAATAAATAATACATAAATACATACCGGGCGATTTTTGCCTCCCGGTATAAATTTACTAGGGGGTATAAATCGCCCTTTATATTGGGAGATTATTACGTCCCATGTAATTTATACCCGGGGGTATAAATCGCCCGAGGTAATAATCACCCGTTACACAGGTTCGCTGAATCTTGTTTCACCGACAAATCAACCGGTATTATACAGATTTATAAATAATTTCCGTTCGCCGAATACCGTTTCTCGTAGATTTGTCCGTTTTATACTCATCACAGAAGCTAATTTATATCAGACTAGTTAGATCAATGTACCTACTGAATAACACATTTAAAGAGTATTTCAAATGTTTAACCCTTTTTGTGCGGGAGTATATCAATATTCAAGCAAAGTTTGACGCCAAAATATGATCAAATCACAAACATTTTAAATTTTAAAAATGTTTATATTATGCTTGGTACGTATTGAAACAGGATTTCAGCAAAACGGGCTCGGTAAATTTTATTTAAAATAGGTAGTTACTATATAATGTTATTTATTATAATGGTTTAATATCGATGAAAATACTATTGTTTGTGTTTCATTGTGACGTCATTGTCTTACTACAATATTACGCAGACTATTTATGGGGTTTAAATGAAAAACGTATTTATATTGAACGCACTTAACCTGAATTTTTAAATTATAACAAATTTTGAAGACGTTGCTCGTTGCGATCCGGAAACCTCTACCTGGAAGCCGAATCGTACAATGATGGAATTCGAATATTCTTGGTTTTGACGATATAATGTTACAAACAAGGGTTTCTGGTGTGTGTTTCGTAGAAAAATACTTTTGTTGGAGGTGCGCGGAGGGAGGTGTGCGTTAATCTTTTGTCCGTCCATCCTCTCGTTGGCCCAGTATTATCTAACCGACGGACGTGCCTTCAAATATGGATTTTGAAAAAGTACTTTTTGTTGTAGTATCGCTTTTTACATTAAAACGATTTTTTTATTGGTAAACAATATATCATGTTTCCTTTCAAAGTATCCGTCTCGGTTATACAACCCTATTTAGATTTCGATGGTTTTTTTTTTAAACAAATTACTTTTTATTCAATATTACTGCATTTTTGAAATCGTGCATCAATATAGACTGTTTTATAACCTGTTTAATATAATATAATATATATGACAAATCATTAATTAAAACGTATCAGTACATTTTGAAAAATATTTACGATGTGAGCTGTCTCGGCTATCGAAAATTGTATTATTTATTACATAAGACGAAGTGTGAAGATATATTATTTAGCTAAACAAGGAAACCATCAATCAATAATAGATACTATATTATATTGTGTTTTTGTTGATTATAATAATAATTATAATAAATGATATATTCCCATAGAAATTTTAGTTAATTTTTTTATAAACATTTATATTTTGTTTCATACGTAAAGTTCAAACATAAATATTTAAAACATTTTTTCGAAAATTTAATTTCATAATATATAATTTAATTTCATATCGTATATGTAGATACAACTTTGTGTTACATGTCAAAATATCTCCAGTCAAAATATAGGTGAAATATATCTCTCAGCAATATGTTTTTAAATTTTAATTATGTTTCTTACTTAAGTTGTATGTATTGATAACAAAATAAATAAAATAAAATATGCATGATATACTTAAACTCGTATATTATTTAAAATTTTCTATTCTTCTCCTATTTGAACACATGTAGATCATTGTATTATAAAGTCATGTAAAAAATAATGTTTTTTGGTACAATAGGCGTACTTCAAAAATTTGTAATTAGGATATTTCACATCAGATAATACTTTAAAGAAGTTATTTTCATTTATTTATTTTTTTTTTTTTTTGGTAAATTATACAAGCAGAGAGCAAAATTTTCAAATAAACGATGATAGCCAAATTAAATCCATATTAGTTTTATTTTATTGTAATTATTATTAGATGATTCCACTAATAATTTATTTTAGTAAGTAGGTACTTATTATATACATTGTACGAGTGGTAATTTTTTAATATTAATTTTATTTAATAATTTAAATTTGATTTTAACGATTTAGAATTGAAATCCTTATACATTTTTAATATCTGAAAAAATTTTAGTTTTTGTTTTATGAATTTATGTATTATGTGTTTTAATAGTTTTAAAACACTATTTTTTTTTTTTTTTTTTTATAGGAATTAGGATGGTTTCAATCCTTATAATCTTTATTGTATCCACCCGCCTCTGTTAGAATATGTATGTCGTACGATATACTCGTAAGGTCGATGAAATTCAATATGATTGATTCTGATTCACAAGACGTTACACCGACGATTTTTAATGGAAAACATATGTTTGTGTAAAACTGTTAAAACAGATTCTTAATGTGATTAATGAATTTAAATATATATTATAAAATCAAAAGAAGCCAATAATTTAGTTTTAGAAAGTTGAAACTTTTTAAAAATTGTTTTTATTTAATTAGATATTAATGTTTAAAATATTGAAAATTTTGAACACTTTAAATGGGTTTAATTATTGTGTAAAATATTAAAATTAAAAATGTGCCTCTATCATTCACTGGAGTAAGTAATAAAAAATCTATATAGGTACGTTATCAAAATTGTTATCGGAGTACCCATCGTGCCGGACTGTTGGAATTATGATGAGAAGTTTTTTACTAAAAAAATGGTGGTGTGGAGGCCCCTTAAGAATATCGTGATTATACAATAGTAAAAATTGGTACAAACATAATTGTATTTTTATTTTTACTTACAATTTCTTAAAAAATTGTATACAGAACCCATTATAAAACGAGTGCGTCGGGTGATGGAAACTCATTCCGATAAGCTATGGTCGCTATGGTCGGTAAATTCTTGAAAAAAAAAAGTACTAAATCAAAACCTATCGCATCGAAACTATGAATTAATTATAATTATACTTATAATTAATATTATATAGTACAAACTACAAATTTTTCGATAGTATATTTTGAACACTAAATTTTAATAAACACCACACCTATTATTATAGTAATAGCTAATTACTATAAAAATGATTTTATATTATTTTTTTTATTTATAGCGATATGTGGCAATTACCCTTCGGTTGGACGGCCTTCAATATTATAAAATATAATGTCGTTATTTTGATTTTTTCCGCGACTACACGGTTGCGTAATGCACGGTTAAAAATGCGATGAATGTCCTGTGGGTTTCATTATAACAAAAAATACACATAAAGACTACCTCGTCTATTCAATAAATATTATGGGCTTTTAATGGAATTTATTGCCACCGGGCCTGCTCGTATTTTTTGTGTTGCTGCCACGCTTCCCCTCAATGGCTGGTAATAATAGTAATTATTATTATCGCGCAAGAATAAAAGACACCTGAGCAACGTATCCCCTCCTCGTGTCTTCTATACGTGTATTATAGGTACATATATACATATTTTCACCTCTCCGAAATAATTTGTTTCACATATAGTATATATAGGTATAGGTATACACACAAATGGTCGATATTATACTTCCCAGTGTATCATATATGTATATAGGTATATATGATGTGTAAAGGCACGGGGAAAAAATGTGCACCAATTCTCCCCTCCATATGGCTGATGAAAATTAGTACCTATTTTTTTTCATTTTCAATTTTTTTTTTTTTATTACCTACTTCTCGTCCACGCCATAGGAGTTTATGATCGGGTATGGGGTCACAGCTTGATAGTAAATCAGCACAGTACACTGAATAACAATGAAAAAATGTGTAATAATTATGATTATGAATAGATTTATGCTCCAGAAAAGCCCTAAATTGTAAAATAACATAAATTGTTTGAATTTTAATACAAAATTATTTATATAATAATATAATTATATATATTATACCTACATATATTATTATTATTATTTATTTATTTATTTATTATTTTTTTTTTGAACTATATTTATTTTACTTAATATTTTGGACATAATTAAAGGCGACCCGCATATTTTTATAGATATCTAAAGTTAGTCTAACGTCCTGTATAGGCATGTAAAAATATTACTGAAAATATCGAAAAATGACCTTTTTTTTAAAGTATAACTAGTAACAAGTATACTAACTAGTATACATTTCCTATCTATACACGACTATTTGACTCTCTACCCAAAATAGTTTATCAACATGATTATATAGTAAATATAGATATAATATACATTTCAAGTCTCTGGATTAATATTATTTTAGGATTAATAACATTTTTTTTTCGTTTTCAATAGTTTTCCATTACAATTAACAAAATCAAAAAATTATCTCTAAAATACCAAATAGAATAAATTTATTATCAGTCAGCTCTTTACTTGAAAAATTATAATCGGCTTCTACTACCATCTATATAAAATGTATTTATTATATAAAATATTTGGCATAATATTTGTGGATCATGAATATTGAACACACATATTTTATCATTATTATATTATATACAATCATTTAAAGTTTAGAGAGATGTGATGCAGTATTACTATATACTTTTGTCTTATACATTTATTAAAATCTGTACTAAATCACAAAACTTAAACGATTAAAAATGTAAAATAACATATATTATGTATAGTTAATAAATACTCTGAAATAATGAGCGTTTTATGTTAAATTTATCGCACTGTATAATTTATTATAATTAATGACCTACACAATATGTCTTTAAAATTTTACATTAAACCATCATGAATTTATTTAACTATTTATTTTGGCTAAGAGTCCAATTAATTAATATATTATTAAATCCAATAAGAACATAAATATTCGAGTTGTTATTAAATTTCATTGATGGTGATAGATGATTATTATGCGAAATGTCGAATATCCGTTTTTAATAATCACTAATCATCGGATGTATAATATATAATATATTGCTTCCATCCCTAAACTTTCTGATTAATATTAAAAATCACATGAATACTTATGATTTCTCGTATTTTAGTGCAATAGATGATCAATAGAATATTTAACTAACAGTTTAAATATTTGCACAGTTTGGAAATACAGAAATACAGTTTCGATACATATTTTGTGTTATGTATTTATAATGTTTATTCATTATTATATTATTTCTGTGTATTGTAAATCTGTTTTTAATTATTATGTTAGATAATTGTATTTAGGTAATAGATTTTCGGTTGAATTAATTTATTTTAAGCTGTAACAATAACTGCAGATGATAATACTGTGCAATGCCGAAATACTAAAGGAATCATTCCGTTAACTATTATAGTAGTAAATTACACGTATAATCAAAGAACATATACAAAGAATATGACAAATTAAAGATTTAATAATAATAAAATCTAGAAAAAAAGTACAAAATAAATATGAGACCCTATCTTGTTGGCAAAAATACACGCTGTCGTCAATTTAAGCGAGTTAATAATACATTAATACATGTTATATTTTACATTTAATTCGTATAAGATATATCACCTCGAAAATAGAAATGTAAATAATATAATATAATAAACAAAAAATGAATTCCAAAATAGACATAATAACAACAACGTTAAATGAAACGTTAGCATTTCTAATGAAGTGCGTTCGACAATAAATTAATAGTATTATACGATTATAATACGTATTATCACATAAAAACAAAACGATAAAAGTCTGTCAACGAAGTCACGCTTGAATCGAAAATTTTTTTATTAGATATTTATTTAATATCTAATAATAAAAAACCATGCAATTATAATAATTTAGTGCAAATGATCGTGTTAAAAAGGTAGTAAGTAAGGATGTATATGTAATTAAAACATACATGACACTGTGTCAAATATACATTTTCAATTATATAAAATATCTAACAAAAAAATTGATGCATAAAAAGAAATGAGATACTCGTAAAAATCTGTATTCAAAGTAAATATAAAATGTATAATATATTATTATGTACCTATACTACCTACCTATACACAAAATCAGTTTCACATAACTTTTAAATAATTTTCTACATTCTTCTCGGATTTTATAAAAATCCGAGAATAGTAAGTTCGATTAATTATTTTATCAACCTATTTGTCAGAAATACTTTAGGAATGTACGAAATCTTCTAAAAAGCGAACTCCAGTGTCCGCCTTAGCGGAATAGTTTTAAAATGTATTAATTAACAACATTATTTCCTATAAAATATATAAACCAATTTATATGAATTGCAAAATTAATTCTACCAATGAGGTGTTGTACTCAATAAAAGTTAAACTTACAAAGTATCACACTCACTCGGAGTTTAAATTCAAGGTTCTACACTCAAAAGGTATCTTACAAATAGTCTAACATGAAAGGAGTTGCACCCGGAAGGTGTTACACTTAAGCTAGTTATTTTCTAAGTTTGTAAAAATAAAATATACACTCAACTTTAAGTACATATTATATGTATACCTACCTATATTAAATTTAAAAAATACAAAATGTTTCAAACTTTAAGCTGTCGCTTTTATGTACTTTTCAGTTATAAATATAGTATTTAATGAGAGCCGTAACTGCACTGCATAATATGTTCTGGGATTTAATTTGTAAATGAATAATCTGAAAGATAACTGTCGGGAAATTTTCTTTTTATATTAGGAATATATAATTAATTATATTATCAAATGTAGCACTATTTAACTTTCACAATAGTGTATGTCGATGAAATTTTTCCTATCGTATTGTCCACTTTTTATTGCCTTTTTCTAGAGTACATTATTTCCATATATTTTATTTATTCCTTCAAAATTTTATTTTCTAAGCATTCATTGGCACGCGTCGAATATCTTTCTTTTTTCCTACAAATTTACTTAAAAGTTTCTTGGTATCATAAATTGTGTTTATTTGAGCCGTATTATTAAAAAAATCTTGCGTAGTATATTCTAAAATAATTTTTCTTTTTATAATACCATAGAGATTATATTACATAACATTAGCTTGTATTATAGTTAATATTTTGAATTCCTAAAATTACAATAAATCTCAAATTAAATTCCTCCGTAAAACTTAATAATTTTGTTGATTATTTTTGATTAATGGCCACTCTAAAGGGCAATTAGTTTTAAATTTCTAATTAATATAAAGATCAAAGGTACATTATGTAACTTTTAAGACTTATTTAAAACCCAAATTATTTATGCCGAAAAAAGTATCTCGACGTAAAGCTAAAACATTTCTTTCTTCGTCTATAATCTAAAATTGTCCAATATAGGTATTATAATACTATAATATCCCACTTGTATTAGATATAAAAATCAATATGACAATTAATTCATGATCATGATAACAGTAATTTTTTGTAATCCCTTTCGTTTCACTTGGAGTATATAAAATAAAACCCATATAACTGTGTTATAATGAACAAATATTTTACAATTCATGAATAGTTTACAAAGTATTTCAATATAACAAAATAATTCATATATGTGATACACACATCATTTATTTTTATTGTATTAACAAATATGGTTTATAAATTGTATTATCGACAAACTTTTAATCTAATAATGTATAAGAAACATTTAAAAATTAATTTATGTTTATATATGTAAATAAATAGGTATGTATATTTATTTTTAATGCAATCTCTGTTAACTCTCAAAAGCGAATCTACCTCTGCTATATATTCGCTTGGACGGCATACATAATATTATTTTGCGTGCATACATAAATACACTGTTACAAAGCTTTATATACATTTTTGTATGTGTTTGCATAAAATGCTAATTTGATTTGTGTCCACGTCGAGTAAAATTGAATTTACACTTTGGAATTTCGAGCTTTGGGTATTTCTATGAATAAAATATAATGACCCAAACTGAATTAACAAAAAAAAAATAAAATGAAAAAATAACCAACGAAGAATATACATTTAAAATTTACATTTTTCGATGCTTGTTAAACACGACCACATAATATATTTTAATTATTGTATTGTCACGCCTTTAATCAGTTACTTATACCATAACTTGTAGCTCAAGTAAGACTATATTCAAAGAGCGAAAAACCTTAATTAAATAATAGGAAAAAGGAATATACAAATTAATATAATTATTTATTATTTTATTATAGCGTTTGTAATATTAAAATAAACTGTTGCAGAAGATAGTCTAGTAAGAAACATAATAGATCATGTAATTGAAGCGTATATAATTAAATGGGTAAAAAGTGTAAAGTTTTAAGCAGTGGATAAAAGCATGTCCGGTCGATCCAGTATTGTTCCACTCTGGTAGTTCGTTCATAAGCAAAAGTTTTAATCAGCTTTATAAAACGACAAAGTTCATGCAAATGCGAGTTTGACTTTTCAGTTAACTAACTTGACCTCATCGTCTAAACAATCACCAATATACAGAGTAATTAAGTAATTTGGAATTACATACATATTAACATAAATTATCTATATTATCATATATTAAGTATTATTAAGTATTAAGTATTCTTTACCTTGGTTTTAACCGTGTGTATTTAAGAAGCATTCAAACTACACGATTTAAGAAATATTATTTAGACAATTTATTATTCCTTCTTTGTAGGACTTTGTGTGAAACGTACATGATCATTTTTTATGTTAGTAACCCGTGTCAAAAATATACGGGGAGCACCTACGTGCACGTCTGCGATCTATTTTACAACCTCAAAAAGTGAATGCTATCAAAAAATCTCTTTACTGTAAAATTTCTACTTGATTTCTTCTACTTGAAAAATGGTTTCTAGAAAACAATATATAATATATATTATTGTAAAACCGATAAAAATAAGTAAGTCCACTTAAAATCTAAAAATATTTTTACCAATCGTGCAATCGGTATCGAACTTGGAAATCCACATATTCGTAAGATGTACTGGCCTGTTATACCACGATATGAACAGAATTACGTAATTGATAATTATTTAAAACTATATTGTAAAATCATCAGAATTTAAATTGTCCTAGCTTCGAAACTTATTTTATATCTGGCCAATTCTGACTTTACCTAAACTGTGTGAATGATAAATTACATTTATTTCAAATTAATTCTTCTATTTTAATAATAATTATATGATTTAAGTTTAATTTTTAATATTTTGAATTATAAATGAATCAACGTTTTAGATATAAAAGAAAATTTTGAACTTACGGGATGACTAAGTTTAGGTAATTGACCAATTTATTTTACAGGATATATAAAGTGACAACTGTCCCATAATCATGACTATGCAATGAAATTTTATGATAATTCTCTTACGTATTACTTAAAACCATTTATAGTGTTACTTAAAATGACTATGCATACGGTGAATAATATAAAAGTCCATCGAATTTTCAATCTTTATATAATAGGGTCGTAAAAACTAATCTTTTACTTACCTACTTATACTCAATCAATATTTTATTCATATTATAATATTTTAGTATAATAATTATTAGGTATTGATGTATTTGAATATAATAATTTATGATATATTATTAATGACTTGTTACATATTACATTGAGTCTTTAATTAATGTACATTATGACGTGATGTCAATAATAATTATGGTAAAATGTATTGGGTATACATGACAGTTTTCCTTCTTTCCTCTTTAAGCATAATTAGTTTTTGATTCGTTATGAATATTTGTCATTTAGGTACGTGATAATAATGAAATTTATTTTATAACAAATTCATTTTTTTATTTTTTTCCAACTCCGATGATGTTTTACAAAGATGAACTGTAATTAAATTAATATATTTCATATTGCGTGTTAATCTGATTTCAGTATAAAGTTTCTTCAAATGGAATTTTGGAAAAACAAAAATCACCCAGAAACTCTGAAGACCCGTAAATTATGATAATCGACTACAAAGGATTTTCAAAATTAAATGATCCGAATCAAGTTTCGATCGGCTACCTTTTTTTTTTTTTTAAGAAATAAAGGTTTTTCTCCAAAGACACCTTTCGAAAAGTGAATTTTTAATCTGTTTAATGTATCATAGGGTTAGTATGGATTTTCACATTGTCGTAGTAGGTATATTCATTATTTGAAAAATAAATATAACTCTGGTGTTAAGTGATACGTTGATTTTCTGGCCACGATATTTCCCCAGGGAAGGAATTTGTAGTTACACAACGATGATTTCTACTCTTGTTATTAAAAATCACAATTCTTCGTACATTATTTTTCTGATTTTAATCGAAGAAACAAAAATATATTGTTATTTTCAAAAAAGTTTACAATGACTGTAAAATGGCATTTAGACTATGTGGTTTCACAATAAACATGCACCACTGCTATCAGTCACAATTATTGTGTTTGAATGGTCTAACACTCTGATGCCAAACGTTTTCTATACTGTAATGTCATGTGAATTGACGAAGACAAGGTGATTTGTGTAAGTATTTGGACATTGGGGAACAGAGATCGTTAATTAAACATTAATTTAAAACAAGATTTAGAACGACTTACAATAAATTACGATGGTGTCAAAAAGTTTTACCCGGACGAAACGGCCTGGAACTTTGGATATGCTTTACTTTATCTGGATCTAGTAAACTTACTGAATTGTATGTTGTGTAAATCGCGTGATATGCTATGTATGCTATATATTTCAGCAAGGCTGGAAGTAAAAATACGGTATAAAAACTTAAATTTATATGGCCTAATTTCTCTATAATATAATATAGTTTGTCGTTTTCTTTAGTTTTTCTGCTACGATGTGTCGGTCATAATGCGAAAACTTTAGTCCGACAAAGATTCATTATTAAGTCTAGTCCGGTCTCTGTCAGCATACACACGTTGCTGCAGATTATGGTGTGACAACGGGCTTTAATTCCGTTATATTCATGAACAAATACATCGTCGTTCGGCTGCAATGCACAGATATTAGTGTTATGATTAAATATTACTCTTTTTTGAACAACTCGTATTTAAATTGAATAACTATAAAAGTGTATTAAATACATTTTGAGTAAAAAACTGTTAGATAATAATATGATAGTATGATAGTATACTATAGTAATATAGTTACTAAATAGTATTTTTTTTTCTGACACATGACTGGGTGCATTAGAGTCATTATACTATCATAAATTTAAACTACAACATTTTTTCGATGTAGGATTTTAAATATACTAAAAATATCGAAAATTACTTTTTTTTAATAAGTATAAGCTGTATTGAATTTTAAATCCATATTGATAACAACTACCGAAAAAAAACATGATTTTATAAAATAAAATAGGAATAATCTTCACTTGAGTTTGCTCAAAATCTCAAATTAACTACTATTATAGTATTACTTTTAATTTAAAATCTACGTAAAAGATAAATTATTAAATTAAAAATAATAATCCTCAGCAATATTTGGTTTATCTAAAAAAATAAAAAGGTCAAATTAAAATCACCTTATTAAAGTACAATATGTTATAAATTTTTAATGAACAAGGTACTGCATATAACTTGTTAAGATTTCAACTATCAAAAGTAGGTATAAAAATAATAAATAATAACATTTTGTAAAACTAATACATTCTTCTATATTTAAAATTAAATACGTATGTGTTAAAAAAACGTAAAATATTCTATATAATTTATAACTGTATTTGTAACACGTTCTACAATGGATTTAATTTGAACAATTAGCAATAAATTAGTGTTTTAATAAATATAAAACGAGTAGCCAAACTTGTTTTAATTTATATCCATAGTTAAATGTTTCAGGTTAGTTAGTGAATACTAATTTTTGAATGCATATATTAAACATTTTGATCCAACCGCATGTTATTAAAATTGAATTTTCAAAAATATAGAATACTGTAAATATACAAAATAAAAATGAAATATTGATCACCTTTTATTTTTGTAGTTAATTTAATTCGCTCAAATGTATTATTTTGATATTTTGTCTCTAAACATAAAATTAGTACATTATATAGTATATACTATACATTTGTACTAGAGTTTAAACAATTTCGTACAAATACGAGTGTATAAATTGTTTATAAACGAGAATAATTTTTTTTATTATTTATTTATTTTTTTTATTTTTTCAAATAGTTTGAAACAAATTTGATATTATCCTTTGATAGATATATCTTTTTCTGAGCTTATATGAAGGAATAAAACGGTAGGCGCTTTATTCAATTGTCGCAATGTTAAATACTTCTAAATTGACTCACATATTCCAATAGCATCCACTTTCATTAATTGGCTGAATATAGGCGACTCTCTTGTAGGGGCTCTCTTATAATGACATTTAAATTGACTAAAGAAGACGAAAGCTCTGTCTTTATAGAAATGTTTTTGCTCAGATTTTGAACATAACAAGCTCATTCATATTTATATCCAATTCTTATCGTTGAGAATATACGTACTACATAATATTATTATATTATATTACATGTTAACTATTAGCGTTTTCCATCTATTTAATTAATTTACGCTAAACTCGAGCAGACTGTATCACATTACACGCATGTATCAATATAAATTCTAATTTGAAACTATATTATATACCTTCGTATTAAATTTGTATTAACCATTGTACTATCAATACCATTTGATATTGGTTAGTTTCACACAAAAAGTGGTATACAACCAATTTACAAGAGTGTAAGATAGGTTGAAAATGCTATCAATGTTTTTCGTTTTCTATATTAACATATCATTTATAATATATAGAAATTATTCATTTCACAGCAATTTCTTCTTTTTTTTATTGCATTTTGTAAAATATAAATTTAGATTTTAAAATGGATAACCTAATAGTTGAAGATTATACAAGTTTATGGTTAAAAATGACTAAAAAATTATGTTTTTATTACCTTTTAATCTTGAAATTTAAATAACCTATAGTATTTAATTTTATAGAACCCATTATTGTCATATTATACAAATACACGTTATAATAATTATTATGAATTTAATATTTTTTATCCATAAAGGAATAAAATGTGAAAATAAGATAATTACCCCAGGTAAAAAATAAATATAGTGCCTGTCAATTTATCAATGTCTCACGTAATAGCATGTATATTTATTGTGATGAATATAGTCAACTACAACGTATAATCCAAGGACCGAGGTGGAACCAATATAACGACGTATTAAAAAATATATATAATTATAAAAATAATTCTATTCCATAAAAAAATTAGTTTTTCGTAGAATTTTGATGTAAAATTTGGAACTTAACTTTTTTCACCAATGAGACATTAATTTTTAATAAACATTTTTAATGTCTCCCTCCGCATTTTATAAACTTTTGTATTGATTTCTTTTAGGTGCCAACAACAAACATATACAATTTATTTTTCTCGTTCTTCTTTTTCAATAATTATTTATTAAAAAAACTATATACAAACTATTTATTGTAATTACGGCCTTCATATTTTTTGTTATTTTACATGTTTATTTTATTGAAAAAATGAAACCAAAGGTATTACACCACTATAAAGGTGAAATGAACATTCAGTTTTTCGTTTTTCATTCGTTTTTCATATTTATGAATGTTGAGATAAATATAATTTATATTTAACCGAGTTCAGTATAGGTTAAAGAATTTTTTATTAATTTTAGAGAGATAATTTAATTTTAAATAATAAAATAGTTATTGAAGTATGTAGATAAAAAATAAATATGTTTTCAAAAGCCAGAATAATATTTTGTAAGGACATAGTTTTTCAACGTTGAAAAAAGGGTACGCTATTTATTCATCACTATTCCACAGAGATACTTATGCGTAACCCTTTATTTATATTTTTTAAAAGTTGAAACTTTATAAATGCATTTTTTCCGACCACCGGTTATTTTCGGACAAATAATCTACACAAAATAACAGCACTTATTTTTAAAAGTCCGAAAAGCTTTTTGACCAACTTATTTCTATCCCTCGGGTAATGTAGAACTTTGAATAAAATAGTATCACCTTCGATTTTTTTCATTGGATAACAAACCATACAGTGATTAGTGTATCTGAATACATATTAATTAAACGTTCTATAATTTATTTACTTTAAGAAATTGTTTGTAAATATTAAGCAACATAATTGTTATCTAATAACAATAGTGTTTTATTTTTGTTTATAGAAAAAACCCATCTAGAATATTTCTACTAAACTTACTTGTGTTTGTATTAAAAATAAATATTCGAATGCAGTTAAAAGATATAAATTATTAACAGTATTATAACTTATAAACACAGCATAGGGTCTTGTTTATTATCATACTAAGTAAGTACTTCACAATATTTTTCAGCTGTTCAAAAATATGTTATTGCTAGTAATGCAATTTTAACAAACATAAAAATTCGATATATATACCTATTGATTATAATACTTCCAAAATCTGCTACTATACAAATTAAAAATAAGATTAATTATGTGTTTATGTATCAACGGAGAAAAAAATTTATATTCGTTATGATCAAAATTATTTTAGTAAAAATCGTTATAGAAGTAGGTATCACATAAAAAAATACACAATTTAATTACAATCTATTTTTAATAATAATTTATACAGTACTTTTTAATCCTCAAAGAGATATGATAATGTCAGCTGAAAATATATTTTTCAGTAGTCGACTATACAAACATTTTACCACTACTAGTATAATGGAGACCTAGCTTCAAAAAAGGTTTCAAAGCCTCTAGCTCACAAACTTATTAGCATATAGTCAACGTCATATAGATTATTTTAATTATTAAGTCGTTATCTGTGAAAATATTGTATTTTATTTTTATAAGCTAAGCATTTAAATATTAAGCATATTTGACAATATGTCCAATTGTACTCATATGATTTCGAAAGTTATTTTTAATTACATTTTTCAGTTACACCATATATAGTACATAGGTATGCCATTTAGCCACATTACCTAACTTTTGTCGTTTTTTTAAGTTCCGAAATTCGTATATAAAATACTATATGGTACTATTATTAAGAGTTGTTGTCGAACTTTAACCAGGATAGAATATCAGAGTAGAGTAATAATAATATAAATTTACGTTAAACACTGTAAATTGATATCAATAATACTAGAGATATGATTTTAATGACCTAAAAATTGTAAGTCCGATAATTTTAAAACTGATATGATATGTTTAAAATAATTTGAGTTATTTATTAATTTTTAAATACTATATACTTCTGTATGTTAAAATAGGAAAAATCTATGAAAAGAAATATATGTGATGTTAAATAATAAAATGTTATCACTTATTTTTGATTCTGGGCGGAACAATGGATCCCTTAGTTTACAATGATATTTTTTTCGGGCTAAATGTGTGCCTACTTATTTTTCGCTAGAAAATGTAATTAGAATGCTACCTTAGAAAAGTGATTTTTTTTTAAACCAGTAGAAATTTGTAATGTACAGAGAATGCGTGTATTTTACTATTACAACATATATGTGTATAAACCCCACCTACCTAATTACCGGATTTCTTATATTTTCACTATTTATGCTATATATTCCTATATAAGTGATAATATTTTTACTAGAAACAATTTTCTATGTGGCTATATGCAAAATTTAAATAGAAAATTCTGAATCTTATCCAGTTTCAATTATAATAGAGTATTTATAGAAAAAAAATATCCAAACGTCATTAAAGTCTTATACATCTATATTTCTTTCGTTTTATATTACGACAAATACTTATAATCTAGAATATCGGATCTAATCGATCTTATCTTCTAATCGAAGATATTCTCTAATTACTGAAAGAGAGGAATAACAGTTATAATCATACAAATCAAAGTGTAACCGAACGAGACGGTTCACCGTAATAATATTACGCGAAAACGACTACCGACATTAATCCACATGTAAATAAGCGGTATAAACACGCGTTGCAATTGAGTGGTTTTCGCAAGTATTACCGTCGAATGTATCTCATGCACATTATTGTCTATAGATATTGCGTGTTTACCGTCGTAAAATGAACGTTTAAGTGTGCGTGTATACGTTATATATGCATATTGCATACGAATTTTGTTTAAAACCTCTGGTTTTACCTGTGGTAGTACAAGGATACAAATTATATATATTATAATGATCGATTTGGCAGACAAAAAGTCTGAGTATAAAAGTGTTTTTTTTTTTAGGTATGTAAATAAATTAAAACAGCCGGAATAAATCTATTTAACCGCATCGTCCGAATTCATTTCGGGGTTTATTTTTTTAATCACTCATACATTCCATACTATAGAGATATTACTTTTTTTGAAACGATTTTCCAAAATCCATATATATATATATATATATGTATCACTTTAGTGATGCATACTTTCTAATAGAGTTTACATTCTACAAATTATATTACGAATTAAGTTGAAAACTATTGATTAACTAATCAAAACATTGCACGGTTAAATTACATATGGTTAATAAAGTATGAGAATAAAAACTTAAAACGATCGATCATAACTAAATCGTTATAATTGAAAGATTTAATATAACTGCGAGAACATTGTACTCGCCTGTAACTTGATCAAAACCTATGGAAATGTACTATGTACAAATCCATGAAAGGGTGTACCTCACCAATATACTTTTATTAAAATATTAAATTTTTGAATAAATTGATTTGGTCCCAATTATAATATTTCTGTTTAATATTTTCACTAAAGACCAAACATTAAACAATGGTAGGTACCTACTTTATTCATAACTATTCACTTGTCAGTGGAGTCCACAGGAAATTGGTATTGAATGATTATTGTATAGATTGTTTCCACTTTTTTTCTTAAATTATGTTTTTTTTTCAAAAAGGTGATAAAAAAAAAATAATACATTTTACATTTATACACGGTATATATGTGTAGCTTATGGTATTTATTAAGGAATATTTCAGATATTTCCGAAGAGAACTTGATTTTATTCTGGGGAGACTTGAAATGTTTAAAAAAAACCTCTTGGCAAGATTCGATTTCAAGCGAAAGTGGTGTACATTTGTAAAAATGTGTAGGCGTGTGCCTGCTAACTGAAGCGTTTTAAATAGTTGTAAATTAAAATTTTCAACAACACGAGTACGAAATTCGCGTTTTTTAATTTGATCGAAACTCTCGTTTTTTGTTCGCAACAATTAAAAATATTCCACGTACCATGACATAAACAAAACACACCTTATACTTATATACATACAATATTATACATTCCGATTCTATTACCATGTATATATAGTATATTATAGTGTACCTTTTTCGCCGGTATAGGAATTTTACGAATCTATCGCCAGAGAATTTATACGATAGGTACAACTGCGAGAAAATAACGAACCACTGCAGAATGGTAAAGAAACAAACAACTAACAGTTATTAATTTCCCCGGCTGTTTGCCGACCACGATGCTGGTACCGACGGTATCAAAACATACCGTACATACATGGAATTTCGTTCTAACTATACCTACACGCTGTGCAAATTCGAGCAGGAACGATTTATTCCCGTGGGATCGACTATTTGCCCGAGACGATTATTTGTTGTTGACAAGAAATGTAGTCTGATGCTGCGTTATAATTTATATATAAATGTATATATTATATAAGGATTGAGTAATATTTGCTCACACGCTATATATGCCGTCGGATGACGTCGTGGATGTGCTCTCTTTAAACAATATAAAATGTATCCCACAGGATAAAATGAATCTGCGGTGATGAAACTCCGACCACTATTGTTTACAATAAAGCATATTGATTTTATCGAAAGATTCTAAGCCTGAACCCGTTTAATGTATTGATTTTATTGGTTTTAATTTTTGGATCTTCAAATATATTCGTTTTTAATAGGTACCATTTAATAAAAAACTAAAGCTGTCGGGTTATCGTCCAAAGATAACAGCGTAATGCATTTATAATCATATAAATCTCTAAGTTTGTAACTCTTTTGGTTTGACTATTTGCAACATACTGTAAATTACTCTTAAATTATTAAATTAAATGGTAGATATTTTCATGAATAATTTGCGAAGAGTCGTAAATATTAAGTGCTTTTTTTTTTTTTAGATTCTGAGCGGATGAAGGGATTTAATGGTATTACAATGATGTTTATTTTCAATTTTTTTTTTTTCTGTGTACAATATTTCAACTATATGGAGTGTTCTGATCCTTACGAGCTTACTTTGTTACCGATAGTAAAATACATTTAGTTTGTAATTTAAAAGTGTCATTTTTCGATTTTCTTAATAAATTTTTAATGTGTAATGAAAAATTACCGAAAAATACGAAAAGTGGCAATAATACGATCTCGTCAAATCCAATTTTTTTTATTTCTTCGTTTTTCGAAACTAGACCAAATCTTTTAAATTTTCACCGAATGTGTAACTGTGTAATACTATTTTTATGAAAATTAATTTTCAAATATATATTTTTTTAATTTAAGCTATTTGTAGCTATTATAGTTTTTGAGATATTTAAGTCATAAGTGGGGTATTTTTGAGTATTAAGACCTGAAAATTTAATACAGTATTAACTATGTGTTTCTTTAATTATATTTAAAAATTCTTGGAAATCGGTAGTCGCAATTTTTCTTATAACCATTTTAATATTTTCAACAAAATAATAGGTTTTAAGTTATCAAAATTGTATACAAAATTCTTTACTACATCACTCTAACTCTATTAAAGACATCTAAATAAAATCGGTAGGTATAGAGAATATTTTTTTATAATAGCTATTTAACGTTTTTAAAAAAATGTAATACAATATATATTTTATATTTATTATAACGTTAGTCGTACCTACATAAATCAACGGTAATAAAATAATAATTGTTTTAGATTCTGAGCGGAGCAAGGTGCAATTGGATTTACAATGATGTTTTTTTTTTAATCCACGTACATTTTATATAATATGACCCAAAGTAAATTTGTACCTATGAAAATGCTGCTTTTTCCAGTCATATTTTACATAAAAACGAGTGGATAACAAATTATACTTTGATAGTTCTATGCTCACCACATGTATAATAAATTACATTGATTATTTTATAATATAGTATATTATATTCATTACCTACTCAATATAATTGTTAATAACTACTCAGAATATATAATCAATAGTTATAACTTATGGTTATAGTCTGTAGATTATAATAAATTAAGTACCTATGCTAAGTATTAAGTTGGCTAAATACCTATTATAGGATTGATAGTTAAAACAGTACTCATAGGCCACAATACCTAAAATGGGATCGAGTACACAAAATACGCTTATTTCGGTCAACTATCCCAATCCACGGTCATAGATAGAATGGTTAAGTAGTATTAGTATTATTAGTATTCATTCTTCTCGGTTATCATAATATTATATTGAAGTACAGATTCTGTTGTTTTTATTTAAATTATTGTATACTGTAAAGTTATTCGTTAATATTATTCAAATGGCTTATTAATATTAAATTATATTATTTTATATTTTAAGTAATACATTATGAGTGTCTAACTAATTTGGAAATATTTAGTTTATGTCAATAATGATTTCAGTTCTGAAATCATCCAGCTCAAATCTACGATTAACAATGAAATGTATATTGTTGAAATAACATACATTGTCATTAAAAAATCTTGCTATGTCAGTATTAGTCACTAAAACACATTTTCTTCTAGGATTACTCTCTGGATTACTCTTTTGATATAATGTTTAACATACCGAATAACATCATTAATATTAATAGTTATGTGTTGAATATACCGAAGCTCTTATCAAAATCTTTTTTTTTTTCTAACTCATCATTGCTTTAAAATACAATACGAGATACATCCACCAAGAGTGTCCTATCCGATAAGCCAAGTGCTTCCACCCCTACTGGCACCCCATGAACGAAGTGCACCTTTTTTTTTTTTTATTATGAACTGTATATGAACTGTTTTTATTATGAGTATATAGTAATATATGATAGAAAATTTAATGATATAGCAATAAGAAATTAAAATTGAATTTTCAACATTAAAACAGATATAAAATATTCAACATTTTTAAAACGATTACATCTTCTTCTTCTTCTTCGCCTTCTCTCCCAACTATTTGGGGTCGGCCACCCTGGTCCTACACTTCCACTTAACTCTATCGCCCGCATCTTCTTCACTTATCCCACCTTCCTCATATCACTCGCCATTACATCCCCCCATCTCTTTTTCGGTCTTCCCCTCCCCCTCTTACCAACAACATGCATTTCCCTTACTAATCTTACTGCCTCAGTCTCTTCCCTCCTTAATACATGCCCGAGCCATCTTAATCTATTCTCTCT
>JAIPRL010001103.1:0-33007 GCA_025469235.1 Pemphigus obesinymphae
CTTTTATCATAAGTATTTATATTCTGATACATGGAATTTACTTGGCAACGGTTGGTAATAATTTTTTGATGTCGGACACCTTATCATTTCAATACCTTATCAACGGTCGGACAACTGCCAATATCCCGCCGGTGATTCCGTACGCAACGATAATGAACTTTAGTAGGTACATTATGTCCCATATCTATAAATAGGTACATCATTCTTTGAATTAAGATAATATATATATTATAAGACATTATTAGTAATTTTTTTATTTTCCATGCTTGAATTATTGGTTGACAGATGGCTCAAGGCAGTTATTTCAGTACCTACACCGTTTACCCGAGCATTTTTAAGAAATGTGATGATGGATGAGGGTGAGGGAGCGAAGCACTCTTCAGGTCAATAAAATATTTTCCGATATATACCTATATCGTCCCTTGACAAAATCCTAAATACGCTACTGGTTTGACCGACCCTTAACATATTAGGGGAGTCGAAGATGGTTCTTGATAGCTACGACACGCATATAGATACCAAATTATTGTTACGGGTTTGTTAATTATATGGCCGGCTTGCACTAGAGACCGGATCGTTACCTGGGATCGAACCGGGAACCTATCGTGCGACGAAAAACGCGTCTCGACCACTATAGGCCACGGGTCAACCCCTATTTTATGAATTATTATTTTTATTGATAAATTTTCGATCACGGAAGACAGATAATAAAATATAATCACAGGCATAACATGAATATTATATAGTTTTACATTTTATATTAACATTATTTATAACTAAAACAAATGGTAAATATTGGTGTTGATAACCATGGCAACGAATCGTAGTATGGACCAGTCAAACTATAACGTTAAGAAAAACACACTTTTCCGTGTTCATGGTCGAGGTTTAGAATTCCCTATATTAACATTGACAACAAATCGTCGTAAAGCTGGACGATTAAATCAACAAAAATTTGAAAGATCAAAAATTAAACAACTGCTAACGACAACGAGTCATAAGGACAGATGGACACAACTCGTGTACAGAAACCTAAAAGTGTTACGTATAATTTCTTATAAAATTCGTTTTATAATGCGAGTACATAATACAATATATCTATACTAAATTCGCGGAGAGAATAGGAGTGTTTCGCGCATACGACTGACGAAAATTCGGGTCGCTCCTTTATCTTTGGGCGGTTATCCATAGATTGACATAGTATACAGAGCGCATTAAATAACACACATTATGGCTTATCAATTATCAGTGTTTTACTTATCGGTATAGTGTTTTACATTTTGTTCAAACTTTTTGTGATTTGAAATTTGATTTATAACATAAGTCGTCATCAATGATCAAGTTCGTAGCTTTTAATTTTATTTGATGTTTGTTTTTAAATCAAATCGTTATGTAATATATATTATTGGTACCTGGTACATGTAAAATAGATTCTTCAGAGATTGTCAATTATACATATGCCAAATTTGAGAGACAATCTTTCGTCAATAACCGTAAGATGACTACAGACTTACATTCAGAATTCATGCATAGATTTTGTTTGGAGAATTATTGTGAGTATATTATATAGGTAATATTATAGTTCTGTATACTACCTATGTGTTGTATGTAAAAAATATACCACTATTATACATCAGTTATGGCCACTATAAATGTGTTATACTAAATTTATTTACTTATATATATATATCGGTAAAATAAAATATAATAAATAAGATATATTATAAAATTGGGTATGTTCATTGAATTTAAAGTAAATTTCAATGTTTATTTATATGTGAGTCTCCTCAAAATTTTGTATTTTTAAATTTAATATTTTGGTCGTAATATGAAATCAGGGGAATTCCCTACAATGCGCGATGTTGCAAATGTGCAACAATCTTTTATTAGTTTATTCTGTATACAATATTGAACTAATATATATCTAGTGCACTCTATCCTATAAATAATGAAGTTGTTTTCAATGTTTGATAAAAATAACTTGCGTTTTTAAGAGGCCGTAACACCTGCGATTTATAAGGGGTTCTGTATAGGCAATTTTTAAGGAATATTATGAAAATTAAAAATCCAACAATTTAAAAATATTTATGTACATTTTAAAATTAAACTAAAAATAGCCCCTTACTCGTATCACTTTTTATTGTTGTGTAATCACGAAATTTTCACCTAAAAGACCAATTAGCGTGACAAAATTGTGGAACTATGGAAAGTCGGATTTACAATCTGTAAACAGATTTGAATGTGTCGGCCTGTCTTCTAGGGATCGATCGAGGCATTTTTCTTTATTATTACAGGTTAAAATATAATCTATGTTTAAAAATTGTGATTTTTAATGATAAATAACACGATTAAAAAATAAAATAAAAATAAACGCCTCGATCGATCCCTAGAAGACAAACTGATGAATTCAAAACAGTTTTCAGAATTGAAATCCGACTTTTCAAAATCCCACAGTTTTGTCACGCTTTTAGGTCGATTTTTCGTTGGTGTTGCGGCCTCTTAAGCTGTATAAATTACTACAATATTGCGTTTAGTACATATTGTTATATATAAATTATATTTGTTTTTACGTTTATAAATTATTTGATTAATTTGTATATTTTTCTATTATAAATATGTATTAAAATATGTTCAATACAAATTCGTCTAAATTTTATTTATATACAATAAATTTTAAACTGTCAATCAAATATGTGTGGTGTAAAACGATCGCTTAATAAAATAAAAAATGTGGGGAAAAGACTTATGAGAAGTATGCGGTTTTGAAAACGATGTCCGATTTTGAAATTATTTTTGTATTTTTAGTCAATTATTGTTATAAAAATATATTTATTGTAATTTTTTTAGAATGTACTAAAAGTGATAGAGCAACATTTGTCAGCAATATAGTCAGAATATTCAAAACGGAGTTCAATCGAGAAAAATATACAGCATTAATGAGTGGTAAATTATTCAAAATTATTAAATTGATCATTTATATTATAATACTATTATGTCTTAATTGTATGGCCTGGTATCGCAAATTGTATTTTAGTTTCATCAATTAACAACATATTAATTGATATCATACTTGTGTGAAACCACTAAAACCAATGAATAATGATCAAATATATAGCAATTAGTGAAATAATTAAATTGTTCCAAGAAAAAAAAATCATGTTTTTTTTTAAAATAATTACATACTTTTAAAAGTGATTGAGCCTATACACTCATATTGTGTCCATAATCAAGTTACCCCTTAAAAATGTAGTGTAGGTATATTTAAATAATCGTGTGTACCGTACATGCGTGTGATAGATATATTATACGCCTACACTCGCATTTGCATTCCCCGTCTTAACCAACCTGCAGACAATACAGGAAAATATATACGTTCGGCATTATTATCACAACTTTTGTAAAGAAATATAACTATTTTTAAATCTCAATTATTTAAATAGATATAAATTTCTCTTTACAGTTAAAATTTCGTAAAATAAAAATAAAAAAGACAACGCTGCGGCATAGATAATATTGATCATGTCTATAAATTTGGTAATTGGTTGATTTACTCCAATATTAAAAACGACTAAGTTGTGCTAAATATGCTGGACGCAAATTTCGTATATTATTATTGGTGTAGAATATTTAGACGGAGATACGGCAAATGCGGGTATATCACGTCCACTCCGCGGGATATAGTTTTAAGGGACCGCGTATAGGCGATTTCCAAATAATATAAAAATATCGTACGTGTGTGTGCGTGGGTAAATAAACATTAGTGTCAGTGGCGTATTAATTTTTTATCAAATTGTAAAATTGTATTTTCTTTTGATGATAACAGTTTCAGATGATAAAAGATTAAGCAAAAATATTATTAAGTTATTATAGAATTACTGTATCAATATTGATACTTCGTGTAATAAATTTGAGAGAACGATTTCTGGATCATAAAAATATCTTTGGAGATACCTATATTATAATATTATTCGATTTTATTAAATTAATATGATATAGGTACCTATAGGTACTGCAATATGTTAAGTTACCTATATCTGCATATTTTTTCTGTAGGTTTTCGGTGAAATCTCAATTTGAACCGTTTGAAAAGCTTGTAGATTTTTATCTTGAAACAGACTTTCAAACTTTATTATAGCAGAGTTAAAAATATGGAAATCGAAACTTAAAATAACAAAAAAAAAAAAAAAAAAACCTAAATCAGGATTATCGTGTAGGCGTTAGTTGGTAAACTGTAATGGTTCGATGTTGGAAGTAAACTTTGTAAAAACTATATTCGTCCTCCTGAAAATTCCTGTGTACGCCACTGATAAGTATGTGTATATCGGCACACTCATTGCGGTCACTCGATTTTTCTTTTTACCTGCATATATATATATATGGGTATCGGATAACTTGCGGTCGCCATGCAGTAGTCACACACAACGATTGCCTACGATTTATGCCATCCAATTATTGAAAACGCGAATTTTCGTGAATATTAATAAGTTAATAAGTCGTTTATATATGTGTCATGTAACCGAAAGAAATACACATAAACCGTATTCGACACGGTGTTCCATATAATATAACATATCGGTGGGAATTTTTTCGAATTAAACATGACAGTGGATGAGCGAATCGAGCGAGTGATCCGTCCCGGTCTATAAGTGCGACTGAAAAAAGTACACCTATATATATATATATATATATATATATATATATACAAGGCTGGGCAAGTTAACGATATTTTTTAACTCGTTAAGTTAAGTTAATTGAAAATAATATAAGCTAAGTTAAGTTAAAAATTAATTCGAAAAAAAAGTAACGCGTTAAGTAACTTAATTAAAATTAACTTAACTTTTTAACACTTAATTTTAACTTTTAACTCGTTAATGCCCAGTCTTGTATATATATATATATATATATATATATATATCGTATTTAATCTAACCACCTGTTACCAGTGCCGGGTATAGTAACGTAACAACGGACGTTACTTGTCACTGTAACGTAGTAGTTACATTTTCGAGTAACGTTATAGCAACTTCATTATTTAATTTTTGTAGTAACTATATATACGTTAGTTATCTATAAGTATAACTTTGTAAAATAACATATTTATAAATAAAAAATACAATATTTATTCTAATAAATTCGTCTAAAATTCCGAAAAGTAGATATTTTAACCATTTTATAATTTTATATAATTAGTTGGAGAGTAGGCATGACATTGAATTTTAGAATATTCGATGACTGACGCGCTATCAGAAAAAAATAAAGATATTTTTGACATTTTATTTTATTGTTTTACTTTTTACATATTTAAAAATTTTGAAAGTAACGTCATTGTAACTATAGCTATTTTGAATTAAAAAAGTAATGTAACGCTATTACTTTTGTATTTAGGTAACGAAAAAGTTACCTTTTAATTTTGTAACTAGTAACGTAACTTGGTTATATTTTAAAAGTAACTTATCCAACACTGCCTGTCACTTACTCAAAATGGAGTTTTGTGGAAAATTAGGGGATGTTTTCGAATTAAAGTTGTCGAACAGTTGTGTACGTATGATCGTACGATGATGATAAGTTGTCCGATCTTCTTCTTCTTCTTCTTCTCCTTCTCTCCCAACCCTTCTACTTTTTCACATAATTACTCGATCTACCGAATCTGCTTCACTTACCCCCAACCTTCCTCAAATAACTCATAATCACTTACCCCCACCTCTTTTTCGGTCTTCCTCTACTCCTATTTCTATCGACATACATTTCCTTTACTAATCTTACTGTCTTAGTCTCTTCCCTCCTTAATAGGTACGTGCCCGAGCTAACTCAATCTGCTAGATTCTCCCTCGTTTTGTCAACTGACGAAGCTACTCCTATAGGTACTACTCCTCTTAAATACTCATCCACCTAGACAGGTATTTAGTTTTGCAATAAAATTAAAACTAAATGAAATAACTACCTGCTGTAAGTATTCGTAAAACTTCACTAACATATTATAATGTGATTCTCGAAGTTTGTACGGAAAAATAAAGAAACACCGCGTTATTTCGATACCTATATTTATTTTCCCAAGTTTACTATCGAACATAGGTACTGTAACAGCCCTAAATATTTTACTTTATGGATGGTATTAGGGAGGGTATAAAGATATAACGTATAGAAAAAAATCCAAAATAAAGGGATATTTAATTGAAATGTAGCCAGTGACCGTTCATTATTGGATCCGATTATGTTGGACAAACGGGCCGTCGAATGGAAATTCGGCGTTTTGGACACGGACAAGGATAATAGCCTGACCAGAATCGAGTATAGAGACCTAAAACGACTGGTTCGCAAAGTGGTCCGGCCCAAGAGATGTTCGAGAACGTTTATTCGCACGTGTGACACAGACCACAATAACGTAGTGTCGAAAACCGAATGGACCAACTGTTTGTCGGTAAACGGTGAGTTATATACCTACCGCTGTGCCTGCGCATATCGTGCGCAAACAACATTATTAACAAATTTTATTTTTTTCGACTAATCCGTACGAAACATTATAATATAGGTAAGAAGACCACAACTACGGCGCCGACGACGACGACCACGACCACGACGACGACGACCACCACGACCACGACCACGACCACGACAACAATGGTCCCCCCGTTGGAGGAATATGACGATAAAGAAGGTGGTGTAGGACTGGAGGAAGTTGAACCCGAAGACGGTGAGTAAAACGGACGATTTGGACAAAATCGCAATGACATTTTATCAGATAACGTTTTTAAAAAACAAAAAAATTTATTATTTACAGTACTGCCAGAAAGCATATCTACACTCAGTGGCACTCTCCCGGGTTTAATAGCCGGGGGCGACGACCAGGAGGAAGAAGGTACCTATACTGTTATATTGCTTACATAATTATACTGTAACAGTAGTCGCCGCTTATAGTGATCACATTCGTTCAAGAGTACTTTGATCACTATAACCGGAAATCACTATAAGCGGCGACTCGAAAAACAGGTAGAAAATAACGTAAAAATAATTAAATTTTTTATTTATTTTATTTTTTATAATTTTAATATTTTAGTTTTAATTTCTTAAACACATAAAATAAAAATAAATAAACATAGGTATTAGGTATATACATACGTGATTTAACAAACTTAGGTTTTTTCAAAAAAGTTGGTAATGTGTCCCTGTTTTTTTGGTATGGAAACCATCATAATGTGCCCCAAGTTGTTCAACGTAGCAAAGTAGTCTGGACCTATGTCGTGCTCTTCTACAGCTCTTCTGAGTGTATTAATTGCATTAAGTAGGTACTTCACTCCTGGTAACTGGTACTCGTTCCTCAGCATGTTCAACTTCGTCTTCATCATGAACTCCGACATCATTTCCCTCTTCCTTATGTGAAACTGAGGCAGCAATTTCGTCATCATTCATCACATGAAAAACTGGTAAGTCCTTATCAACGTCCAGCCACTCATTGAAGGTTTCTGTGTCTATTTGGAGTCCTGAAACGTCTACTGGTACATCGGATAAATCGATTTCAAGTGCTTCGTTGTTTGTAATGGTGGTGGTAATGGGAACCATACCAGACTTTAAAGCAATTCACTATACATGAAGTTGTAACTTTCATCCAAGCATTGTGTGTCATGTGAATTGCCTGTAGCACTTTCATCTTATTAGCTAGATATGTCATTACCATTTCCTTGTCCGTCATCGATCGCGTCAATAATTTTCCTTCTCATATCGGATCTGTAAAAAGTCTTGAAAGCTTTAATTATACCCTGATCTAGGGGTTGAATTAGAGACGTAGTATTGGGAGGGAGAAATACCAGTTCGATGTTTTTCAAAGAAAAGTTGGGATGCGCTGTACAGTTGTCCAAAATTAGAGCGATTTTGTGATCAAGTGTTGAATCCCATTTTCTCAAATAATTTTCAAAGATAAAAGATGTCATCCAAGCATTTGCATTACTAAAGTAGTCAACAGATAAGTTCTTGACACCTTTTAAACATCTTGGTTGCTTACTTTTATCGATAACTAATGGTTTCTTTTTTACAGTACCTACCAGTCATGTTGCATGTTAAAGCCAAAGTAATCCTCGCTTTAATCTTTTTCCCTACAGAAGCCGGTGCATTTTTTAAAACCATGCAATAGTCCGGTGTTGCTCTATATTACAGCCCTGTTTCGTCTAAATTAAAGATATTTTCTGGAGCGTATTTATTTAGAACAGTTGGCCACTTTGTTTTAATCCAAGAATCAGCACCACTCGCATCTGCGTCTTGTTTTTCTCCATGAAGTTTTTTGTAAACAATATCGTGGCGCTCTTCCACCTAGTCAACCAACCATCTGTTGCAGTAAAAGTAATTTCTCCCATTTTGTTGGCCAAATCATTGGCTTTCGCCATAAATATGCTGCGATTTATGGGAGCATTCATAGCACTAGCTTGCGTAAACCACACGAAAAGAGCTTCATCGGTTGCCTTACTTTTGCTCTCACGTTTACGTTTTCTACTTTGTGATTCGGAGCACTCACTTATTTCATTAGGTACGGAATTTCAAGAACTTGTTCAATGTTGATTGTGGAATGCCCAATTTTTGTGCAGCTAACCTCTGATTTGTCTTCCCGGGAAGTTTGTCGTATTCGGCTAGAATACATTTTTTTTCACTAATTGAAAGCGCGCTCCTACTAGTCATAATACAGTATACTAGAGACTATGCAAACAGTACACTACACACTATACATACAGTACACTGCACGACGGACGAAAACAAACTGCGTATAAAGTGTAAAATATCGGTGCTTGTGAGAACAAAAACGATATGAGCTCATTACGTGGGTTACATTAAATAAGATTAGCTCGATTAACGTTCACGATTAAGATAATTGTCATTCGTAATCGTTTTCCCTGTACACAAAAAGAGGTGATATTATTGTAAATTTTATTTATATTTTATATTTCTGATCACAATAACTGAAAACCTGAACACTGTAAGCGACGAAAAATGCACTTATAACGGCTGTTTGTTCCGTTCCTGGCATTTTTGATCACTATAAGCGGCGACTACTGTATATACATTAATTATAATATCTTCGACGTGTACATTCCTATAAGCGGATTTAGGTACCTTCGCATAGGCGTGTCCAGACTTTCTTCGCGGGTCATGCACTCATCCCCCCCCTCAAAAAAAAAAGGTCAACATTTTTTTTTGTTTATAATTTTTCTCTCATAATCAAGTAATTAATTGTTTCAATAAATTCAAAGTACTAATTTCTGAATATATAAAAATGAAAAACATTAGTGACTCAATTAGTCTTTCATGAGCCATTGTGCTGCAAAGTTTTGTTTTCACGATGGCCAATTTTCAAAATGCACGTTCGCACGAACTGCAGCTAGTCACAGAAATGGTGGTGAAAAGTATTACTACATTATAAAAATATACGAAAATTTGTTCTATCATTTGTAATTAGGAAATTAATTCAATTATTAATCGTCTTAGAAGTTATAGTTGTTAATTTATCAATGAAATCTAAAATAAGGTGCACTTCGCTCGTCGGGTGGAAGCACTTATCGGATAGGACACCTACCTATTCTTGGTGGATGTATTGCATTTGCAAGCAATGATAAGTCATAATTGAACTCGAAAAAATTATTTTTACATTTTTACATTATTTTACCACTAAATTAAATATTCGTTGTAAATTTCAATATTTTAAAGTTATTATTTTCAAAATTACGTAGAAATGAAACATCTCGATTTGACAAAATTGTATTTTTGCTGTTTTTTCGTAATTTTTTGGATAGTTTTTCCTTACACATTGAAAAAAAAAACAAAATTTATAATAGTAGATATACCTATTAGCCACAGACTACAGATATATATAAATGTTTTCATGAATATGTTTGTTATATATAGCACGACAGAGAACATGGTAATTCAGAGACAAAATTTAAATTTGCTGCTGATTTTGCAGGTCGTGCCTGCATGTGTGATAGGAACGACACGTAGACACGCCTATGGGTAGGTACCTATTATATTATATAGGTCTGTGTTTGAGTCTGTGTTTTGCACTGAAGATGGAAACTTTGTTTCCGAAATACCCATACCTACTGTATTTGCTTACAATAAAAAGCGAATTTTTGTGCGTTTGGGTTTTAATTCGTTTTAAATAAATTATCCACAAGTACTCATATATTATAAATACAATAGGTACCTATATATATATATAGATATTATTAAGCGCGATTTAGAATTTGGAACACGAACGATCTTAACCCACCACGCGATTCTATACAGGCAGATTAATAATTCTCTATTTGTACGGCTTTGTATTGTGATCGTGTCGTACAACGTTAGTAACAAAAGTAGGGGTATATCACCTCCTGCACACGTCAGCCATCTATTTTCCAACCGCGAAACGCGAGTATAATTCCGTCAGAACGTATTATAATATTATAATGTGACAACGAGTGCATTAAAAAAATATTTATCCGGGCTCTTTCCAAAATTTGCATTTATTTCATTACATATTTGTGTTGAAAACAGGGCCGCCACTATAGTGGGTGGTTATATTCCGATTTTATTTAAATATACGGGTTAAGCCCTTTAGACATGATATTGTCTAAATGTTTAAATGAAAATAGCTAGACAGTTATTAATACATTTAGAAGACACGAAGGGTCAACATTGGCATTTCACATCATACTTCCGATAGGTTCGTTCTTTTAAGATAATTGGTGGAGGCGAAAGGGAACATAAAACGGAGCGACAGATCGGGAGGGACGTTGAGGTAGGTACTTACTCTGAAGAAAATTAAGGAAAGCAAACCAGGAATGCCAAGGAAACCAAACAAGTTGCGAAGCAACAGCTCCACAGTTATAATGGGGTTCACAGGGGATAGGTATATTTCAATCTAAAACTTGCATGCCGCAAAAATGTACACCAAACCCTTTCAAGTCCAAAATAGAGTCATTGATGTCGTGAGGATTCCAAATAACGGCAACATAGGTGGTACCTACTCTACAATAGGGCGCACAAGTGCACAATTGAACACCTTAAAGGATAAGCCCCTACATAATCTTAAGACAAACCCCAGAGTTTTAAAAGCCTTACAACAAATGTGTTCAATGTGAGGACGCGGAACAAGATTACTATAGGTACTGATAATGTGTCCTAGAGATAAGTAACGCTGCCATTAGAGCACGGGATAGCTGCAGTAGGTCCGAGATGATAGGAATACATGGACAGGGGACTGCATCCTGGCAAAAGACGCATGGTCTTGCATATTTCCAAACATTGAGAGATAACCCTTAATTTATTCAATTATTACCAGTGTTTGGAGAGAACGACGTTCATATTTTGTGAACGACGCTCGTTTCTGTCAAATAGAACGTGAACGCAAACGACGTTCATATTTTTAAGAAATTGGAACGATTTTCAGGCCGTTCGAATTAAATTTAAATATATTCAAATTTCCATACAAACCTTATTACGTTGTTTAAATAATATAACACTTAAAAAAGTCCAATTTCCTAGGGTTCGCTATAAAATGAAAATTATAGTTTCTATGAATCGGTAATTTTTTAGTATATAGTTAGGTCCCTATATAATATCATATATAAGAAAAATGTATATTCTGTTAATAATCGATTAATTCAAATGAACGAGTTCATTTTTTTTAAAGAATGTGTTCTTTTTAAATACATTTGAACGCGAACGTGAACGAATTCAATTTTCAAGTGAACGTTCCAAACTGCACTGATTGTATGATTATATTGATAATTATTATTAATAAATAATAATCCCAGATATTAAATTATAATTAGATACATTTGAAAGCAATAATACATTAGGTATCATAATTCAACGTTTTAAAAAATAATACCAAGTGATAATCTGCTAGCTAACCGCTTGCTCGTCCTCTCCAGCTACCCAGTATCCACACTATTAATTACCTACTTATAATTAATATCCTTTCCTTATTTTTAGTAAAATAATTTTAAAAATATTGAGAAACACCGATAGGTAAGTACTATCTATACACATATATGTACCTATACAATTATAATTTAAAATCGGTTTTGCCTAAGTAGCTATTGGTAAGTATATAATATGACTTCATATTAAGAGGACGCCACACAACCGATTTTTAAGGGGCTTTGTATAAGCAATTTTTATTACATTTTAAGAAAATTAAAAATAAAATAAATTAAAAATATTTTAAAAGCAATTTAAAAATAAACCTGTGTCAGTACCATTTTTCATTTTTATCAATTCGAGAATATTGTAAAAAGATGAAATAAAAAATAAAATATAAAGAACAAAATTCTATAGCGACTCATGGAACCGATTTTTGATATAGGTACGCATTTTTACATACTTTTCAAGGTGTTCGAAAAATCAATATTGTAACAGCTACATGTAAAGATGCATATCTCAAAAATCGGCTCTGTCACTCGCTAGATAATGTTGTTAGCTATAATTTGTTTTTCATTTCGTATTTCTAATATGTTTGTAAGTTGATAAAAATGAAAAATACTAATACAAGTTTTTCATTGAAAAATTATTGGCATAGCGTTCTCTTAAGAGTTACTATATGTACCTAAAAAAAAAAAAAAAAAATCCAAATTATATTTATAAATAATCTGTAGGTTATTATTTTTTAGTTGTTAATACTATTTGATACACCGAATTAATTCATAATAATTAATAATTAACCAAAACAATTTTTAAACTATAATAAATAGGTAGGTACCTACTTATAAGTATTTTCCTTTACGTAAAAGAAATCATTGGGACAATTTAAAATTGACATATTTGATGTAATTACCAAATAGATGTGATATTTTTTTGGTATATTTTAATGCTTGAAAAACAATTTTATTATAAAGAGATTGAACTAATATTTCTGGTTGAAAAATTATTTCCAGAAAAATAAACATCATAGTAAAACGAATAGATCCCTTGCTCCACTTATAATCTAAAACCTAATCAAACTTTAGTGAAAGCTTTCTTTGCTTCAAAAATTTAACAGTTGCATAAATATTAGAAATTGTATTCATTTTTATGGGTACTTACTATACCATCGCTCTAGAATTTTGTGAAAATTATAATGAATGATTAAGAAAAGGTGCTAAAAAATACAGAAAATTGGAATAAAACAAGAAAAATATATGGTGTGGAAAACGCTCTAATAGGTACCATGTTTTGGGGAGATTAATTCAACAGAAAAGTTGATGACCCTTTTTTTTCTATTTACGTTTTTTAGACAATATTATGGGTTAAATCCCCCAAGATTTTAGAGCTAGTTGTGCCACTGCTACCACCTATTTATATTTATAATTCATATATCATCCCCTCCTGCCCCTCCCTAGTAAACTCTAGTTTAGTAGTTAACGTGTCTACTCAAGATATATTATTTTCTTTATGCCTAGTATTATTATTTTAAATTCTGAATGGATGAGTAATTAATATAGGTACTCACAAATTAATATATCTTATAAATCAATACCTAATATTATATTATATAGCTTAGAATAAGATTTATCTTATATCTACTTTTATTCTTACTGACATAAAATATTAATTTTTTTCAGTTAACGATTGTTTGATAGACAGGCAAGAAGCATTGGACGATGCGTCGACTTCATCACATAAGTACATTCCCGAATGTATGTCAGATGGTAGATACAAACGGATTCAATGCTACAAATCAGTAGGTAAGTCAGTTGAGTAGATAGTTTGTCAATTGTTAATAGCCTTTACATTATATTATACAAATCTCTATTTTCCTTTGAAATTCAGGTTACTGTTGGTGTGCGCAAGAAGACACAGGAAAACCAATTCCAGGGACCTCTGTGAAAGACTCCAATCCAAAATGTGATAGCATCCCTTTACTTTCACAACCAATGAAAGGATGTCCAGAGCATAAAAAACATATTTTCTTAAAAGATCTCATGGATTACTTAAAACAAAAATATAGGTTTGTTAAGTAACGAAAGTTATGTATAAATAAATAATTATGTTTTATACTATGTATCCAAAAAGGTTACTTATTTTACTTATATGAATTTATGACATTTTCAGTAAAAACAACACATCATTTTCGAATGACTACGAAACAATAATATCAGATATTTTCTATTCATTAGATACAAACCGTAATAAAGTAAGTGTATTTGGATATTTTCTTATAATTGGTAGTTAATATTATATAATGGACATCTAAAAATAATAATAGGTTTTAGAACGCAAAGAATGGAAGAGTTTTCGAGAAGAAATGTCAATCGAAAGCAAACTAAGGCAATGCGGGAAAAAATTACCTCGGCACTGTGATGCAAACCATGATAATAGAATTGGCTTTACAGAATGGTTAAACTGTTTAAATGTTAACCATGTTCAAACACAAACACAACCTAGTGGTACATGATATGCAAATAAATGATACAACAAATCATCAAGACACATTTTTGCAAATTTTTTTTTTTTTTTTTTAGAAATTAACACAACAATTGTTGCAAAAAGAAGAGGTCCTAATCCGCTTGAGTCATATCTAAAGGGCGATGACTAAGCTGAGACTACACCATCCTAAAATGAATAAAAATAAATAAAATACAACAAAATTAATTTATTAAGACTGTTTATATTATATATTTAACAGTTTTATTAAACTATTACTACTATATAATATAATATATATTATACATAATCTTTATTTTGAAAATACTATATTGAATTATTTTTCAATATATAATATATATATATTTTTTTCAATTTTTATAAAACCAATTTTTAATAAAATAAGTTGTATTATGGTGTATATTGAAATTTAATAAAAAAAAAAAAAAAAAAAAATACTTATTAGATATTACGCTCAAAAATATTAATAGTAAAAAGAGAATATAATATGAAATGTCAAAAATAATAAAATAAGTAGTAATGTTGTGTTAAAAAAATTATAGTTATTTATTTTTATATTATATATATATATATATTAAAATATAAAGCGCAGTTGAATTATAAATCTAAACATTATATCACAGATTATACAAAATAAAATTAATACAAATTGTATCAAACGAATTGTTAGCTTTGGCTTAGGATTTTATTACTTAAGTACCATTATATATTATTGGGTTAAACCGATGACTCGTTGATTAAAATAAAACTATCACACTTTAGCTTACTTACAGTACAAACAAAAAAAAAAAGAAAAAAAAATATAAAAAATATATATATATATAATATGATTATACAATTATTTGTTCAATAAACAGACTTAATTAATAAGTGAGCTATACATTCCTGTTAGTTAGGTTTCTGTCGATGTTTCAACTGGAAATGTATAATATACTATTGATAAACATCCTATTACATACGTTTATATCTAATGAGCTGTAGAGATTTTGTTCCAGTCATTGTCTGTAAAAAATAAAAAAAGTGTTATTTAAATTACATCTATAAACAACACGAAAATTAATTACAATGCAATAATTATAAGAACAAAATAATCATAATATACAAAATAGTGTATTTTTAATAATTAGTTTATGTAAAGAACTGTTAATCTTTTATATACAATATTGTTTGTAACACGTGATTTCTGTAGATTTTATGTATACCTACAATACAAATTTAAAATATGCATGATGTTTTTGCTCATAATATTAATCGCTCAGATCAAAATGTATATCAAACCAAAGTGTATTTCCTATAAGGTACCTAAAATAATATATTTAATATTTTGAATCCATTTTTCTTTTTACAAAATTCAATAACTTGAATTATTATTTTATAAATTTGTCTTCAAATTTAACAAATAAAAAAGTAATTAATTAATTTGGGGGACAAAATTTGCTCATCTGATAAAAGTAACTCATGGCAAGAATATCAAAGACCCAATTTCCATTTTTACTACACAAAGCATTCAATTATGTGAAAAATGTCTATACTACATTGGAACAGGCCAATGGATGTTTAAAATGGTCTCTGCTCCGATTCCATGCCATGATGGATTCTGTCTGGATTTCTCATTGCTTTGTCGATACATTAACAAGCAATTGGATTGAATATTAGTACAATAATTGTTGAAATATACATTTTTATTTATCATTATTGAATTTTTTTTTTTTTTTAATTTTAAAGTCTGAATAGTTTATGATTTTATGTTGAATACGGTTAGTGTTTAATCCTTACTCATCATTCAGCATTATTTTCGAATAATGTGTCCACACATGCGTGAATAGATAATAATTATAGAGGCAAAAAAAAAAATATTCAAAATATATTGTATTTTTATTATGGGAATAAAATGTTATTGATAAAACTATTAAAAATGTATAAATTTAATTATTTTCAATAACAAAAAAAAAAAAAAAAAAAACAATAATACAAAATGTGGTAGGTGTTAGTCAGCGAATGACAAATTGTCTGTGTCAGGTCTGGATAGTGGAGATGCAAGTCAACGGAAAAGTGATTGGTGGTCCCATTATGTCTCCTGCCTCATGTAGTAGAAATAGACTCAATGTTATTTTTTTTGGATATTATGTTATTTTTTGAAACCCCAAAAATAATAATATACACATAATAACATAATAATTTCTATAGTTCATCAACCGAGAGAATATATTGCATTAACCAAAACTTATTATTTACTACCGTAACAACGCACTATTGGTACTACAAGACCACTGGCCAGTTTGCCTAAGAGCAAGCAACTAGCTAGTCACATTCTCTTTGGGTGGATGCACTATTAATGTTTTGATAATACGAACAAAATCAAAAACTTTACCTACCTATTTATTTTCATATCACAAAAACATAGGTACATCAGCTATAATTATTAATTTTACGAATGTTTACTTTTTAAGGAACATATATTGTCAATATGATATATATATATATATATATATATAAAACTGTATAAACTAACATAATATATTTTATTAGTTTATAACGGTAATTATTTTTATAATGTCTACATAAAAAATGAAGTTAGCTTACCATACAATAGTTTGATGTACATAGTGTTGTTTATTAAGTTGGTTGGTTTGTTGGTCGGTTACCACAGATATTTGGAGGATCAGAAAAATGTTTAATAAGTTTTAAAAACAAATAATATTACACTACCCTATAATACATACGTGCCACCATACACCATCAATAATTGTAAAATAATGACAAATTACATTTGTAATTTTATACTTAGAATAAATAACAGCTAATTTCAAGAAATAAAACAGTAATAATGATAATCATAATTTTTTGTGAGTAAGCAGATAATTTAAAAAGCGGTTTTAAAATCGATGAAAACGTCGGTTAAAAATACATGATTTCTAACGAACAATAAAATATTAAACATTTAATACATCAGTTTTGATGTAAAAAAAAAAAATAAATAAATAGTGTGAATATTAAAAAATATCATGAAGAAGTACGTTAAAAATTTTTAATTTTGTAATGAAGCAAAGAATTTCAAATTCATTGTTAATATAATATTATACATAATATTCATATATACATGTAATTTAATCATTACATTTGTTTTTGTGAATGTAATAATAATAAATACAAGTTCTTTATTATTGTTGACACTAATTAATAGTTAAAATTAATTCATTTAAAGTAAACAGGTTAAGTTTGATTACAAAACTTCAATAAATAGAACAAGGGGAATACACACCTAGGATTTAAGAAATGTACCCATTTGATTTTTCTGAGGAAAAATGAAAAAAATGATATGTATATATACATACAGTAAAATCACTGAATAGTAGACACCCTAAATTTTATCCGCTGTTCGAAAGTGTTCGCTATTCAGAGGGGGTAAATGTTTGAAATTCATAAAAATAAAATCTGTTAAATGTGCTAGGTTAAATTAAATTATGTCATTATTAAATATAATTACTAATTATGTATATTTAATAATATAATAATTTTAATGATTTGGTAATATTTATGGTAATCCACAATTTAATACATACGTACATATAAAAATAAAATTGATTGGATGCAAACATAAATATTCAATTCGGTAAAAAAAAAAAAAATCGGTCAGCTTAGTCTGTTTATAATTTTGCCGTCTCTGTACAATCTCGTGAGTAACTACATTTGCCTATGTCCAAAAAGTCAAAAAACAATCACTAACTAACAAATTATACGAAACATTGGCAGTCAAGACTTTTATATTTTCTTCATAATTGTCATAAGTTATTATCATATTTATTTAATTTAATTATATTAAATATATTCTATAGTCTACTATCTTCTCAAATGCAACAAAATAGGTGTCCGTTCTTCAGAGAGTCCACTATTCAGAAATTTCCCTATTAAAAAGTAGTGAAAATATCCCCGTTCTCAAAAAAACGTCCGCTATCAGGAGGTGTCTGTTAGGGGAGGTCTTACCATATCTATATTATATTACTTTACTTATATACATATAAATAAATTTAGAAACTTTTTCATAAGACATATTGTATGCAAGTCATTATCCAAATTCCATACGCAGTTTTCAGATGTCACAATTGAACAGTACCGTGCAAACACTCAACAAATTCACTTTTGCAAATTTTTCAGGAAACAAAAAACAAAAAAAAAACTTTAAAAAAAATTGGGTATTTATGATAAAATCAATGTTGAAAATCATTTAGGTACATGCAATTATGATGAAAAAGTTTTAATTGTTATTGATTTAATGTTTATCACAAATTAAAATGTAAGGGTAATTATACAATAATATATTTTAAAATTATATTCGAAATTTTTTCCACAAATTTTCACTTTTTTCCAAATTTTTCATACACGTACCTCATATTTTTACAAGGGGTTTTAAATAATCAATATTTATTTGCTATGAAAAATCTGTGATAATATTATATTAATAATGATAACAAATATTGGGTAGATATAGATAGTGTTGTCAACAATATTTCTGTGCAAGAACAAGATACCTTTTGAGTTATCTCATTTTTGCACGGCACTTTTGAAAAAAAACAACTTAAAATATGTTATAATTCTGAAACGGCTGGTCCGAATTGTCTCATTCGTGCATAGAATTTATCAGAAACTATCATAATCCCATTTTCAAAAAAAATAGATTTGTCGAGTTTTTACACGGCACCCTTCAATTTCTCCCGCATAAGTCTACTTAAATCAATTAAAGTGAACAATTATCATATATATACCATCATAATAAAAGAAACTATAATACATTTTTTTCCTCCATAATTCCTAGGTGTATGTTAATAGATTAATAGGCAATTAACGAACTACTACTGTTAATATTTGTTGAAAGTTTTTATATACCTTAGCCCATTATTTCTTATAATTAAACCCATAAATTAATTACAAAATATAATAACTATACAACCTATTCATCAATAGATAACTAGCGTACAAACATATTATTGATTTATCCACTATTGTTTTCAATTAAGAGGACGTCGCACCTGCATTTGCTGTCTCCGTCTGTCTAATATATATATATATTATATATATATAGCAAAATTACACAACGCAAAACAATAAATGTGGTATCTACGTTAAAATTAAAGTTAAAAACCTATTATTAATTTTAAAATAGAAAATATTTTACAAAATGGATATGTCATTTTCTAGAAAATATTCTCTTTTTTTAAATTTGTAATAGGTGTTTTAACTCTAATTTTAACATAGACATCACCACATTTATTGTTTTGCATAGTGTAATTTTGCTATATCGCACATTAGATAGACAAAGACAGCAAATGCGGGTATGGCGTCCTATTAGATAAATGTTAACTAATATTTTAAAGAGTAAGTTATCAATGAAATCAGTCAATTCAAACAGGTGTGTTTTTGTGATATACTAGAGAGCGTACGGCAGTTATAATTATTTTTTATTAAAAAAAAAAATGAACAATTGATGATAGGCAACAGGAAGGTTAACTAATGATAAACTAGATAAAATGTGGGCACTTATTCTATTCAATTTAAGTTTATACCAGGTGGCGGACGAAAATTGGTTCATGTTCGTGCAAATGATTTCTCTGTAAACCAACATGTGACGACAGTGCATGACAACAACAGCCAATAAGACAGCAGCTATTTGCCGACAGGGAGTCTAGCATAGTTTCACATGAGCATTTTGGTATAAACTTAAACTAAATAGAGTACAGTAAATGCAACTGGATATGCAAAAATAGTGAATCGGTTCACATACTTTTGTCATAGATTACTCTGTTAAGTTTTTAAGGAGAAATGTACACTGTTATAAGCCGACAAAGTTCTTAAATTAAATCAGAAAATATTAATATTTGGAATTGTTACCATTATTTAATCCATAGCAAATACAAATGGATTGATTACAAAACAGACTATAATGGTTATGATGATTAGTTTGTTTAAATATTATAATAGTTTAGGAAAAATGAAGTAATAGAATACTATTAAGACATATACGGGAAATAATTTTGTAAGTATATGGTTTGTGCGTTGAATGCTGGCCAGGCAATTGAAATCAGAGCCAAACTCTGTAATTGTATAAAACGATATGTGAACAAAATGTTTTTTTTTTTTTAAATAGTTAATTATAAATCATCAATCTATACTTCTAAAGTGTCAGCAAGCATTTAATGTACGCAATATTCGCCTGTAATTACCGTTGGTACTGATTGTTTCACGTCTTGCTAAATTATCTTCTATTTCTAATTCTTGGGCTTGTAATCCTAGTTCCCGTTCTTCTCTTCTCAACCGATTAACTTCACTCATCAGTTCACAATAAGTGTGCAAAAGAGATGGTTCATCTTCATTTTCTTCATCCCCTAAATAAAAGAAAAAAATTAAATATATACACTACGGCCCACGAGAGAACGACTAAATTTGCACATCGATAGTGACGGTCGCGAGTTCTACAAAGCTCGTTTTCTCCCACCACTGCTAGTCGACAGTATATATACAGCGTACACATACATTGTAAATTAAATGACACGGCATACAAAAATGTAAATATACTACTATCAATGTGTACACAACTGTCGGCGGAGGCACTAGGAGTTCTACACCGACAGTTCACAATCGGTTATGAGGCAATGTCAACCAATGGGCAGCGATGGACAAATTTCATTAATAAAAAATACAAAAATGTTAATACTTTTAACACTTTATTACCTTCTCCTCTAAGCTTTTTCTCAACTTCAACACCTTCGGCTTCTAAAGTTTTGAGCTTAACATCTAATTCTTCTAGTTTTCTTTGGATTTCTTGAGCAATACGCAACCTTTAATTAATTTTAAAAGAAAATTAAAATTATTATTATTTAATACCTATAGGTAAATATTTAATATTTATGAATAATTTAAGTTTATGGTGTACAAAAAAAAAAAAATGTTGAGCTTAAGGGCAGATCTAGGAATTACTACATAAGGGAAGCATAATCATTTTAGCCAAAAGATAAAAATAATATACTTATATGTATATATATGAGTAATAAAAATTATTATGAATATTTACCTACTAGTATTTATAATCAATAGTAATATATAATAAAATAACTAATAATTATTAGATACTTTTAAAGGTACATTTCCATGCAAACAAATTATGTTCCCGACATTGTTAGGTATAATATTCTAAACAAGTCGTCACTTTTATTTCCGGAACAATTCTGTTTGGAACTTTTTCTGATGAAACTTATTTTGTCCAAGATTAAGTAGAAAGAACGAGAACTTTGTTCAATGTACATGATCATGTGCAAACCATTGTGTAGATAGTATTTATTATACCGTTTGCTACTGATTGAGTATAATATTAACGCTTTTGAAAAATTTTCAATGTATTGTTGTAATGGAAATGTTAATATCACTTTTTAACAGAATTCAATGAAACTTTGTTGCGACATTATTCAAATTTTATGTTTTTATAGAAACGGACCTTTATACATAAATAAATACCTAATAAAATACTAAATTACTTTTATACATATTTCGAAAGTACTAAGTAAGGATATGCATACATATTTATAACAATAATACCAATATAATAAATTTAATAAAACCTAAATCTACAAAAAAAATTCTTTTATTGTAAGCAAATATATATTTCGGCAACTAAGTTGCTAAAACAACATAAAGACTTAAGCAACTAAAACACAAACTAATTTGCTATAAATTTGAAATGTATTTGCTTACAATAAAAGTAAATATTTTGTGAATTTGGGATTTATTTTATTTAAATGAATTATTTACGCAAACTCAATTTATAAATATAATATCAACAGTTTAATAATTTAATTTAAATTGCCTATATAATATAATATATTGTATTCTATGATTTTCATATTTGGTCAAAATTATGAATGACTAAATTAAAAATATTCTCTTCGGTTTTTTAGTATTTTTTTTTTATTTTAGTATTAATTAAGTACATTTTAATTTCTTCCGTTTGATCCATCATACTATTTAGATTATTTATATACATTACCTTTTGCGCTGGGATTGCCGAGCAATTTTAATTTCAGACTTTGACATTCTACTATCCACACTTTGAATACTAAATTCATCATCAACTTTATTATTTTTGGGTTCATCGTCAGTAATAACTATTTCTATAAGAAAAAAAGTATGAATATATTTATATTTATTACAGAATACAGTTTATTCAGTACAAACCTGATTGTTGGTTATCAATATTATAGCATGATGGTAATGGTGGTATGGGCGGCGCTAATGAATCGATTAAACGACGTCTGATTTCTGACTCACTATTTGATTTATACTGTACAGGTTTATCTCCAGCAGCAGGAATTAGTTTTTTATCCTAAAAAGTAATATATTTTTAGATTTAAGCAAAATAAGAAATGAATTGGTTCTACAGTGATGTTTCTTTTTGTTTAACAATTTTTGGACAGTAAACATGCTCAAAGAGTTTCAATGTCACAACAGTATCTTTAATGGTTGCAAATACAAATTGTACTTTATGAAGACAATTTTAAAATATACCACTTTTCAGGAAAATTTACAAAAATTTATGGAAACCCTTTACAATAACATGCAAGAAGCTTATTTCAAAAATTTAATTATTCCCGCGATTGGGGTGAAAATGTTCAAGTTTTTTTTCAGTGACAATTAAAAATCAATAACACCGAAATTAATTGTTTTTATGAATTGCAAGACCATAATCAATTATTTAATACAAATATTACAAACATATGTAATCACAACTTCATGAACCAGTTTGAAAATTTTAAATTTTAATATTAGTAATTTAAAAAAATGAACATTATTATATTATGTTGGATAAATTAATGATTAAAGTTGACTATAAACGATGAGTTACCATATACAATTTAGAAGTAAGAATTATTATAAGTACTCAAAAAGATTCTGAGCAGTCTTCAATTTTCTTTTATCATATAGTAGTTGTTATATTTCAAATGTTTTCAATACCAATTTGTATTTAAATTATTTTTTATTACAATGTCTATTCAAAAGGTTCCAAGACAAGCAATCCTATTTCCTACAAACAAATCAATAATGTTAAAATCCGTGTCTTTAGATAGAATAAAAGTGATAATTTGTAGCATTTCGAAACAGACTACAAATGTATACTACGACAACGAGTTGTCCTTCCACAGTTTAAGACTTTTTTTTCTGCATTTTCTGAAGTTATTTGTCTGTATGCTATATATATATATATATATATCGAAAAATTCTTTAAATTAAAAAAGAAAACTCATTAACAATATTCCAAAGAATGAGAATTGCCAGATGGTATTGATGGATACCTTGAATAATCAATTGAAACTCTTTTAAATTGTTTAAATGTGTTGATAGATTTTTAGATTATAATGTGTTTCATTATAGAAAAACTTGTGATTTAAATATAAATTATTGTAAAAAAGATTCTAAACAAAATTTGGTATATTTTTTAAAAAATCAGCAATCGTGATGACTTACTTTATTTTTCTATTTATAAAAATTTTCCGCTATAAAATGTAGATTTTCTTTATGCTTAAAAAACTACTGGTAAAAAAAATTACTCTTAAAAATACCAACTATATCAAATTTGTTATTAAAAAATCTCTTTACTATCTCCTGCTCCACTCCTCCCCAAAAAAGTGATCATAAAAATAAAATAAAAATAAAACGCTTTTCATTATTAACCAATAAATTCCTCGTTTCACTCAGAATCTTAAAAGGATTAGTTAAAATTTCAAAATAATTCATTACTCCCAAATTTGCTTCTAGCTACACTCAGATCTATGAACCGCCATACATTTTTTTTTGATATGGCCCTCCTCATAAAAAAAAAGTGGTCACTGCTTTAAATGTACAAGGTAAATGTCTGGATATCGGTAGGAATATCAAAATTATATCTAGTCTTGTTTTTAAATACATTAAATTATATCTATTATATTTCAGTTTAAAGGCTATTATTGGTTAATTTGTAGAAATGTTTGCCTAAAAACTTTTTGAACAGACCTCATATATCAATTATTTTATTATACATTGATTTGAGGAGGCATTTATACAATTATACTGCCCCTAAAAGAAGTTTCCCATCATTATAAAACCAATAGTTTCTAGAATCTAAAATAGATAATATATTCAGAGCAATGATATAAATCTAAATATTATTAACAAGTCAATACCAATAATATAAAGTTACAAACACATTTTGGATATACTTTTATAACTACAGAGTGATATTTTTTAACATTCACATAACACTAATTTTCTCAGTAAGTTTTGTATACAGAAATGAATGTATTTAAATTAACTAGAATACTAGTTATTTATGAAAAAAATACATTTTCTGTTTATTTGAAAAAAAAAAAATTTATAAATAAATATTGAATATTAAACTCATTTTTTTCTTCTCCTTCACTTTCTCTTCCAGTTATTTTGGGTCAGCCACCCCAGTCCCGTACTTCCATTTAACTAGATCTCCTGCATTCTTTTTATTTACACCTGCCTAAATATTAAACTAATAGTGCGTAAATTATAAGCCTTTTAGGTTTAGAGATAAGAGATGCGACACAGGGGTATAATGGAATATTTTTTTAATCTCTCACAGGTTTCTCTATTCTTTTAAATTTTAAATATTAAAATATTAAACTGTCAGCTTAACATTTCTACTTCTGAATATGAAATTAAAGAAGATAGTTGAATATTTATTTTTCCTTGTATAATATATTTTTATTATTATTAATTATAAAATATATTCATTTCTTATAACAAAAACTGATTCAGAAATGAGTGTTGTTAAAAAAATTACCCAATACATATACATAACATAAATGATTAAATACATCATTAAACTAGGTACTAATTATATTAATTTTGCACACACTACATGAAAATTATATGCCACATTTATCTAGAAAATAAAGCAATAGAAAATAAAAAAACATCTAAATAACTACTTAGACAAATAATTCTAAAACTTATTTCAAAGTAATTTAAAACAATAAATAAAAACTACTCTTAGAAAACATACATAATCTCCAATGAATGTAGCAACATTATCTGCAGACTGAAATTTAAAAAAAATTAATTTGCAGAATTCATTTAATTTTAGTTGCTAATATATAGACAAAATTGTTATCTATGCTATAGCATCGTGTTTTTTCAACATTTTTATTTTGTAATATATTTATATCACAAGCGTTTAAATAAATATATTTAACAACTGAATACATGTACACATTATTTTAATATTCACTTATTTTTTTATTAATACCGGGTATCTTTTTAATTTAAGAAAAAATATTAATAGTAATTAAAAATATTTTTTAAGTATAGAGATTAAAAATTAGTTACATACCTGAGATTTTTCTTTTGTTTTGTTACTCATTAAAAACTTAAACCTAGATGGAGATGTTTGATGACTAGAAGGAGAACGAATCTTATTTGGTGATGGTGTTTTCTTTTGAAATATAGCAGCCATTACAGTTTGAGTGATACTACGTTTTCTTTCTGGGCGATCATTCTTTATTTGTTCATTTCTTTTTGGTGTATCACACTAGTTGATTAAAAAACAAAATATAATAATAAAATAATGAAAATAAAATTTTTCAATAGCATACCAAGGCAACATCAAAATTAAACTCATCAATTGATTGACAACTTTTACTTTTTGTAAGTAATGAAAGTCCATCACATTCACTTTTTACTGCTCTTCTAAGTTCTAACTTTTCTCTGAGTTGTCTAATTTTATCTTCAGGACTTATACCTAATTCCGAGTCACTCTTCAATCTAGCTCTAGCTCTAGCATGTTCCCGTATTTCTTCAGTTGACTTTAATATTTCAGCAACACTAGTTGTTGGGGTCTTTTCGTCAAATAAAGCTCTCCTAATATCTGGCAATGAAAATGCTTCTGAACAAGACGCCTGTTTAGTACAGTTGGTTAATCGTTCACTCAAGGGACTTTTTAAGGGAAGAAGAAGAGATGAGGGGCGAATTTTTGTATCTGTATTACATTGTTGAACTGGAAATGGTTTTACAAATTCAATATTTTCTGAATTCAATTCTGGAGAAAAAAGAGAACTTCTGTTACGGCGTTGTTTTCTTTCATGGGGCAATTTACTAGTTATTTTACTCATAACCATATCATGAATTAGATTTTTTTCTTTTATTCTTTCTTTGGTAATTTGTTGGAGCTTATAAACAGTAGAATTTTGTTCTTTTTCGTTTTCATCTTTTAAATTATTTGTATCTAGTTTTTCTCCTTTAGTATTTTTTTTCATTTTACGTATATCAATGGAATCTCTTATGTTGTTAAATGGTGAAATTTTTTCTTGCAAACGTTTTACATACACATACTCTTGATAAGTTTTATTTATGTCTACATCAGCAATTGGGGTTAAAACATCATCATCATTATTTGTATCATTTTTAAGATCCATTACAGTAATTTGATCACTGGTAGTTGTAGTATCATTATCATCTTTATCAACTGACAAATTATAAATTGCGTTCAAAGTTTCCACAACTGGAGTTTTTAGCTCATCGTCTGTTTGAGGATTAGTTACAAATTCTACATACCCAGTATTGTATAATAATGTTTGATTTAAAGCTGCAACATGATCATTAGTATCATTGTCACTGATTGTATCCATGAACTCAATGTTTTCACTATCAATTTTTCCACATATATGACCATATTCGTCTAAATCTTCATTAGGTTTTTTCTTTGGAGAATTTCGAGGTTTACGTTTTGATTTAGACCTCTGATGTTTTCTATAAGTTAATGATTTTATTGGCACAGGTACAAAGTCATCCCATGCTTCAGATACCCCAACATCATCATCCCTTGCCCAATCGGAAAGCTCAGTTTCAGTCTGTCCTCCAATTGTATGATCTTCATCATTATTATAATCCGATAAATGAGCACATTCTAGATGAACTATTTCACTATTGTTAGCTTTTGGTACGCCATTCATAAATAAATCAGCAGTAGTTGAAACATGTTTTAATATTTCACCATTTCTAATATTTTTATCATTCATTGGACTCGGAACTGTAATAATCTTATTAAATCCATTATCTGAATATTTTTGTATATTTTCAGGCTCTATTAATTGTTCTTTTTGTTGTTCTATATCATTCATGAGTTCGCCTCGAGAATTATGAATTTCCAATTTCGGTAAACTATGGTTTTCTATTAGAATATCATTTTCATCAGATAAAATTTCTGGAATTTCTAAATCATTGTCTGTATCTGTCGATGTATCTGTTGATAAAGAATCAGACTCTATTTTATTTTCACTTTGAGAATGATGAAATTCAGGTACAATTATAGACGTTTCATGCACTGGACTACGAGGACGAGATTCATTATCAGTCTCTTGATTTTGAGTATTATTTACGTCTACTATTTTATGATTAATTTCGTTGTTAACACAGCTATTTGTTTTTTCCAAATGTTTTAAACAAACATGTTGAAATTCATTGGTTTCTGATAATTCTTTTGATTTTTTCTCATTTTTATTAACAATAGGAGTTGAATTTTGTAAGAATGCTTGCATGGTGGGACTAGGTACAGATGCAGGATTTAACTTTTTTTGATACTCGGATATTTGGTCAACAAAGCTTTTAAATTTTGTATCTAAAGTTATCGAAGATTCGGATTTTTTAACAGAAATTCCATTATCATTGCCAGCTAACAAATACAATTTTTTCAATTCTAATGAACGTTTAGTAGCAATACCTTCTGTAGACTGTGTTCGGTTAAGTTCATAACCAGGCTTGACAAATGGAATAAAATTTGGTCGATTTTGGGCTCGATTTACTATTTCTGCTATTTTAGGATTTTCAGGTACTAAAGGATCAACTTTTATTTCTTCTACATTACGCTTTGATTGAATGCTTTCGCTAACAATTATATTTGGAATACTATGTTTCGTTGGTATTTTATCATCTCGTTCAAATTCAGAATCTGTAGATATTTCTGTGGCAGAATTATTATTTGAACTTGTTGAATAATAATCAGTGGCAACCTGAAAAAATTATTTTTAAGTTCTATTAAAAATGATTAATATTATATATTCATATAACGCAATTAAAAAGTTTTACTATAATACCCCAATTATAATTTTTTAACAAGCAATTCAATTTTAAATGTATTAGGAAGTGAATAACTTATGAAAAATGTTATTCTTAAAGTTATCAAGTAATTATATCTATTAACATTTGGAGAAATTTCATTTCATTATAGATACTTTAATAACCCATCTCTCTATAAAATACTTCGATCATATACAATTGATGTAGTTGTGTATGTTATTGCTCATATACTGGATAAAATGTCTAAATTAATCCACATCACCTATTAAATTTTGGCAAACAATTATAATTGTACATGCTTGTCAGACCTTGGATAGTTACATATAAAATATCAACTATTTAATTTTTTTTTTTTTTTTTGATACCTAAACTTGTTTCCTGCAAGTTTGTTAGTAAATGAACTTGAAAAATTCATTTTTCAACAGTCTTTTATTACCTATATATATTTGTATATATCATCAATTTTAATAATTTTATATTTTCATCAAATAAAAGCAAAAGGATGTGTAAAAAATTGTATAGAAACAATTATTATTATAATAATAATTTTTAACATGACAATATAATTGAAGTTTTTAAACAAAAATAATTACTAAAATTAAGTTTAAGTTCACTAAAAATATGACCTAAATTCAAAAAGAGTTGATTCATACAAAAAATGGCAATGAAACACATGAGAATGGAAATCAAAAAGGAGAAGAAACTGTTAGTGCCTTACGATGATATAACATTTTACGCAGAAAAAGAAGAATACTTACAAAGTATTCTAATAGTAATAAACAGACTACTAAAAAATAGGTACGGGCTGCAGTTGAACAAAATAAAAACAAAAATCATGGTATGCAGTAAAAATGAGCCTGTTTGACTTAACATAAGTGTAAACAATGAATAGATAAAAAAAGCGCTATATTTTATATACCAAGGAAGCAGTAAAACAGATGATGGATACAGCAAAACGGATATAATTTGTAGGATTACACAAACGAAAAAAATCCTTTTAAGATGAAAGCCACCTATATTATATACTATATTATAATATACTATACTTAATAGTATCAGTTTGCCGATAAGGACAATTTTTTTAAACATTTGTGTGGTTCTATTTTATTGCAAAACGTGGATAATTAGCTCAGTAGAAAAAAATAAACTGGAGTCCTTTGAGACGTGGTGCTTCAGAAACATGCTCAAGATATCTCGTAGACTAAAAGAACTACAAACAATGAGGTATTGGAGAGAATAAAAGAAAAATGGTGATTATGGCAACGTGTTCAATCCAAAAGAGATAAGATACATATTAAAACATGAAAGTTTATTAAAAACAATAATTCTGTTTGAACTAGTTCATTCTAATGTCTAAATTTTGGCAACTAGTGATTTTATAATTTTATAATATTTCTGTGAATAACTTTTTGACTATATGACTTGATTCAATACCATTTTCTGGTAGAAAATTTGATCAGAAAGGTACTTTCAGAATGTGATTTCTTTACAATTTTGATAAACATATAATAAAAAAAAAAAAATACTAAAAACGTGTTTTCTTATATTTCCTAAAAAATTTGTCTAAAATGTTTACGGAGTATGTATTTTACTATTAAATGTACAATTATTACACTACATCATTCATTTTTCCAAAAATGTTTTTGATTTTACTTAATAAACTTGGGTATATGTGATACATGTAGAATATATATATTCCCTAACTGACTGGATCTTTAAAAGATTTTTTTTTTAGCAAAATATCAAATTTGATTCAAAAATATAAATTGTGTTATTATTTTGACTATCAAAGTTGTCACTGTAAGTGGTATTTTATTTTTAAAAATATGTGCTTTGTTGGATCGTGGGCTCTTTTATATACCAAACCAGTCTAATAATTTGGTAGTTATGCTCGTCATAGCTATCAAGAACCATTTTTGGCTTCTCTAACATGCAAAGGTGCAAATCTGAGCATGTTATAGTTTAGGAAATAAAAGGATATAAAACTATTGATTTACGAGTAGTTTTGGATCATGAAATAGAGGCAAAATATAATTTAAAACAAAAATTAAAATTAAACAAGAAATTAATAATAGAGTAGAAATACCTTTATCTTTATTTTATTGTACCTAGTCATACTTTATATTACTGAAAATATAAAACTTTATACACACACCTATACACATAACAGATGCCAGTCTGATGATATAATCAAGTGCATTGTTGGGCTATAATGACAATTTATAACCGTGAATATTTTAAATATTTATATTATGAATAGATACCATTTGAAATTTTAAAATGAAATAACATTTGAAAAATAATTATTCTTCGATAAATTTTATGATTGGTACCTACTAAATAAGTTTTAATTGTATTAGTTAATATTGTAATTTGTAGTATTATAACTTGGGTTATTGGAGAGGGGATGATTCATTTCCTGTGGATACGCCACTGCCTACATCCATTATATATGATCCAAGATGTATTAATAACTTTGTATTTAAATGTAAATATTTAAAAAGAAATTAAATTGCAAAAAACAAATATTAAAATATTATAGACCCTTATAAGTGTTATATATAAAGTTTATAGACAAAAACTTAGTTTCTAAATATATACATGCTATGCTTCAGAATTATAAAAACAATAAATTATACTTATCCTTATTATTATTATAAGCCAAATATTATGTATGATTAGTAAACAAAAATTTAATCAAACTATGATTAATACATGTACAATAAGCTAGGACAATTCCCAGCATCCTTATCACTCTCTTTGAATTTTCGCCTCAATTTGTGTTGATTTAAGGTCAATGATTCTTATGTACCTCAATATTGAAATAAATTAAAATTTATTTTCAGTTTTACTTTTTATTGTTTTATTTTATTATTGTGTTATTATTTTACAGCTCAAGAATATTATTTATTATATTATATTATATATTCTTAAACCAATCTCTTAAAACATGCTATGTACCTACATAGTAATATTATATTATGGTAGGGTGTTGATTATCCAGTCTGCAAATTAAATTTAATCCTTTAATTATAATCTATTAATAGTAACCAATACATCAATTGTCAATATATATATATAGTAGATTAATCAATTGAATTGTTATAAAATAATGAACATAATGCAAAACAAATATGTAATAAATAATTAATTGCAAACAATCAAAATTAAATTAACCTAAAATGATAAAAAATTGTCTTTTAATCATTGATTTAGAGGATGTCAGGTCAAACATTTTTCAATGAAAAACCCATGTTAGCATTTCTCATTTATTACAACTTCAAACATTGTAGAAAAATTAACCGAAAAATAAATTATAGAAAATAACATTATCTAATGTCCTACATGACTTTTTTTCAACATTTAATTTTTTTTTTAAAATTATATTTGTTAAAAAATTCAAAGAAGGTAAGATTTTAAGAATTCATAAAACATGTATAAAAGCACATACTACAATAAAGTTACATAAAGCGCTACATAATATTGTTCTTAATCATTTATTTTTTGTTTCATCTTTCTACAATGTTTTTGAATTGTTATAAATGAGAAACTCAAAAGTAATTTTCAATATTTTCAATAAAAAGTTATAAATTCATAAAAAACAATAGCGATAAAAATTTATGTAGTAATAGGAGTGACACCAATATTTATTTTTAAAATGCATATAAACATTTTTCAATTGTTAGATTTTGATTTTTCTTAAAACTGCCTATATAGAATACCTTAAAAATGGCTGTACTGACATCCTCTTAATTGATTTTTTGATGAAATTGTTCATATAAAACAATTAATATTTTATTCTATCTAATTATCTACAATAATATCTAATAAGTGTTAAAAAAACGATTAACCACAATAATAATTTATGAGCAATACAAAAATAAAACAATAGGAAGTATACTGCACAATATCTAAAGCGATCTATGAATTACATGAAAAACTAAAAAATTTTGAATTTAATTTATTTTGATATTATGATGAGAAATCAATAAAAATTAAGACAACATAATACCCGAATTTGCTGGTTTAATCTAAATAACTGATAATATAGGATATTTACATTTAACATTCTTAATACAAATTTGTCATTTATTACTAAATTTATAGATGAGAACATTATCTATACTGTACCATTGTTTTTTTTTTTTTTACCCCTAAGAGAACTATATATCTATTTCAATTATTCAAAGTGTGTACGCATGTATGATAAGGATGTGGAATGTTAAGCCTCGTCCACACTAGAGCACGCATAGGCTGAGCATGCATACTCACGCCTTGCGTCACACAACTTTTTCTAGTGTGGACGCTATGTCGAGCACGCACAGACGCTCACGACGCACAGTGTGGACGTCAAATTGGCATTTGACATATGCGCGCGAGCACATGTTTACAGTGTTTTTAAAATTCTTTACTTATATTTCATAAAATTATTTTATTATTTATTATATATTATTATTATTATTATTATTTATATATTTTAAAATGGAGTGGTGCAATG
>JAIPRL010001103.1:33107-70619 GCA_025469235.1 Pemphigus obesinymphae
TATTATTATTATTATTATTTATATATTTTAAAATGGAGTGGTGCAATGAGACATGTCTGGAGTTGATACATCAGTATCAACTCCAACCGGTTCTGTGGAACCCAAAAAATGAATTGTATTTTTCCAAAATAAAAAAGAATGAAGCATGGGAAGTAATTGCAGGTCATTTAAATAAGGACATTGAAGATGTCAAAAAAAAAAGTTTAAGTTTGTCATTGAACTAGGCTCCAATTCGCGTTGCCGAAATAAATGCGTAGTCCACCATCTTCTACTTCTACTCTTTTTATTTAGTTTTTCTTTTTGTTTAATTGTATAATGAATTATTATATAAGCCGTACTTTTAATTTTTAATAGACGTTCAATATTTGTTTCCATTTTTTGAACACTTAACTGTAAACAATAATATAAATAAAAAACACACTTGACACACTGTATGCGTTCACCGAACAACTGAATATCCGGAGCGCAAATTTTGCACGTATGTATTAGTTGTGCGTGGTAGTGTTCATACTGAGCACACACGACGCATAAAAACGACGCAAGGTAGCACACATGCTCAGCCTGTGCGTGCTCTAGTGTGGACGAGGCTTTAGAATTTATCCCATCATAATAAATCACCAGTATTAATCACATAAAATATATTTTCTTTTGTAAAGTAAATAAAACACATACAAAAACAAGCCTTTCTCCTGTATTAAAATTTCAAACAATTAATTTATACTAATATATATTTTTATAAAATATATATATATTTGGGTAAATCTTTTATTACTCAAATGATAAAAATTTAAACATATAATATGATACATATATAGTAGGTACTGACAGGAATGGGTCCTGAGGAAGTGAATGGTAGACTTGAAGAGCAGAGGGAAGCTCTTGAAAGTAAAGGACTATGGATTAGTAGTAAGAATAAAACAAAATATATAGAGTATGATTTTGGTGAAAGGAAACACTGAGGGAATAGGGAAAAACTAGAAATAAAGTTGAGTGGACATGTAGTGTTGTGGTTCAAGTATTTAGGGTCTATTGTACAGAAAGATAGGGGTTTCAAATAATATATGAAACACAAGATTAAGTATAGATGAAGTAGAAAGAAGCATCAGGTGTTTTCTGTGACAAAAGAAACCTTATTAAAAAAGTTAAAAGGTAAATTTTATAAGGCAATGGTGTGACTTGCAATAATGTATGGAACATAATGTTGGACGGGCAGTAGATATGGAGATAGAACAAAGAATGAGTGTAACAGAGATGAGAATGTTAAGATGGATGAGTGGAGTAACTAGAGAGGATAAAATAAGAAATTAGTATATAAGAGGTAGTATAGGAGGAAGTAAGCTTTGATAGTTAACAAAACGAGGGAGAATAGATTAAGATGCCTCAGATATGTATTAAGGAGGGAAGAGACTGAGGCAGTAAGATTAATAAAGGAAATGTATGTTGATGGAGAGAGGAAGACCAAAAAGATTTGGGGGGATGTGATATGAGTGATATGAGGGAGGTGGGGGTAAATGAAGAAGATACAGGAGATAGAGTTAAGTGGAAGTGTAGGGCTAGGGTAGCCGACCAAAAATAGTTGGGAGAAAAGGAAAAGTGGAAAAGAAGAAGATTAAATTTGAAGTAGACATATATATTATATAATATTAGTTAAATTCACAATAATATTTAGATATAAAAGACACAAATACAAAATTCAAATATCGAAACACAAATAACTCACAAGAAACACAAAATTCCTATTATTTTTACCTGATTTGTACATTCCATGATATTTGAGAGAAAGGCTTATTATGTATATCTGTAAAAATTCTGTATTATATCTGCTAGTTTAAATTGTTATACTTATTTAAACATGATATATGTAGGTAAATATGAGTAAATTATTTATTTTGTATATATTGAAATTTACATAACAATACACTCTTTTTTAGGTTGTTTATTTTCATATTTTTTAATAGCCTTCTCAACAGTTGGTGTATATTTTGGATAAGGCTCAGTAGTTACTGTATTTAATTTCATTGGCTTATTATAGTTTGTATTCACAACTACCTTTTCTGATAAATTAGAATCATTTGTAAAACTATTTGTCTGAATATTACCATTATCTTCAACTAAATTGTCATTCATTATTGAACTGAGATTACTTTTTACACAATCCGATGAAGATTCACAATTTTCTAATTTATTTATTACATTATAATGTTTACTATCACTCAAATGTATTTTCTTTTCATTTAAATTATTTCTAGAATTTGTATTGGCAAACATACATGGCTCATTTATACTTTCTGTTTTTAAGAATTTTAATTTTGAATTAGTACCATTTTCTATTTCTTGTGGGCATTCTTTTATTAAGTTTGATTTATTGTAGCAATTGTAATTATTTAAAGATGTAGACAATGTATTATTTAAAATATTACTTTCATTTTCATTCATCATAACAATATCATTAAATGTAATATTACACTTTTCTATTGAAGGTGTACTTGTAAGATTACTATAGTGACTAAGACTATTTGTGGATTTATCAGGATTGATAGTATTATTTGATACTGTATCAATTTGACTATTAGTGTTTTGTACATTTAGAGATTCTTCAATATTAAATGTACTTTTATTATCATTAGTTATGTTCAATTTTGAACTGTCATCATTATAGTTATTTGTATTGATTAAAGATATATCGTTTTTTATTAATTTGGGAATAACAAATATCACCTCTGTATCAGATCCAGTATCTGTAGTAGCTGTTGATATATTAGGAATACGTAAACAAACTTCTTGTTTTCTTATTTCCCGTGCTTTAATTTCTTCTTCACCTTCTGTTGCTGTATCACTTTCATCATCTAAATTATTTGAAATATTAATATATCCATAAAAAATTATTCATAAGAACATATTTTATAAAGATACTGTTTAAATAAAACAAAGTTGCCCAGGTACAAATGATGAAATTCCGTCCATCATGTCTTCAGACAAGATAGTGTATTATTATTATTTTAAATTTTAAAGCAAATATAAATCATTACATTCAAAAGACAAGCCTAGGCAAACTTTGATACAACAATATAATGGAAACCCTGTGTGTGTCGCATGACAGAAGTAAAACTTTTTACTCATTTTATACTTACCAATAATAATAATAACAAGTGGTTAAAAATAAAATGTATATAATATAGTTTGCAGTAATTATTTAAGTCTCTAATTAAGCCACAACTAATATAGAATAAATGCCCTAAGGTTAAAAAGGGAACATTTGTGAAATTTGTGAAAACACCTGGGTGGTACAACTTTAAGTGAGGATTTATTAGGATGTAATGGGGAATTATGGTTTTTGAAAGTTCTAAAGGGGGATGTGCTGATTCCTTATATAAGAAGGAACCAACTAGAGAATGAATTAGAGTAGTTTAAAAAACTGCATGATTTATAAGAAATCAAGGGTTTTTAGGGGGATTCCTATTGGAAGAGGGTAGAGTATATAAGATTTCAAATATGAACATTTAATTGTTGAGACATATTGATAAGGTAGAACCCGAAGGAATTTTTTCTCTGGACCTATTAGAAATGTTTTGCACATCTCGTAGGTTCTAGGGTCATATAGGTACTAGAGATGGTGAGTGACAAAAGTTATGTGATAGCTCTACTAGAAAAATTTTGCACGTCTCTTAAATACCAGGGTCATATAGGTGAAATGGCAGCACATGACGCTAGTTTTTTCTCAGTTCACTCTCCATCAAAGGCCTGCGTTAAGAAGCTTCATTTCAATAATGAAAACGAAAATAGGTAAACATGATAATTTAATTAAGCTCTTTACAACAAAACTCTTACTCCACTCCTTCACAATCCAAAAAAAAATTATACACATTTAAAAAAAACACTACCAACTAAACCAATGTTTATACCATCCCTCATTGCACCCAGAATCTAAAATTTAATGAAAAAAAATACTGAGAACTTTTTAAAATACAGGTATTAAAAAAAAAATAAGTGTATGGTTCTAGTAATGATTTCAGAATCAAAACTCATCAAACTCGAAATGATGAAATTTTTATCTTTTAAAATTTGACTATCACAAGTACTTATGTTATATTACATTTTCAAACTTTTTATTCATATTATTTTATAATAATATGATAAATAATTTAAATTATACAGGGTGCTGCGTGGGAATAGACTTCTTTAAAAATTAAAAGTGTAACATTAATAATTGAAATTTATCATTGAAGTGATGAACATTTTATAAGTTTTAAGTTTCTTTCTGAAGTTAGCATTCACTCTGTAGAACAGATATCAATTGATTTCTTTGATTTTTTTTATACATTCAGTATCCTAAGTTTGCCTTCATATACAAGTGATTATAAATTAAAGAAAAAAGTTTCGTGTTGACAGATACCATGAATACAGAGGGAATAGAAAATCGCTGAATAGCAAAATGACTTTATTGGAAAATAAGGCTCAGACAACATTCATTAAAGCTATTATAGTATCACACCATTTTGTTCGAACCACAAATCCTTTCTACTGATACAACTTTCCCGTGGTTTTGGTTTAAGAAAAGTATTGACCAAATTGATGTAACAATTTGAAAAGACTATGAAGATGATTTCGTTCTCTTCGAAAAAGTAAGGACCAATAATGTTTCACGACTCAGCAGTTATGTTCATACTAACAAATATGATAACAATCAAATTTTTTCTTTAGGATTACATCAAATCACATATATAAAAAGAAAAGTCACTATAAGATTTTAAAACCATGATTAACGAAAAAAAAGTGATCCATAAAAATGATTATCTGACCTCAATGATAAATAATATATTTTCCATGATATAATACTCTTATTAAATAATAACCCATTGTATCTATATATAGGACATATAAATAACAATAACAATGAAACATTACTTTTATAAAATATAATAAAACATTAATAAATGTAAAAAAAATTAATAATAATAAGTATAAATAATTACTAGCAGTAATACCTCCACTGTCAAATTCTTTATAACTGAAACGATCCTGAGACTCGTCAGACTCATTTTGTGAACTTAAAACATCATCTTCAACATTAATATTAGATGCTTCTGTATTGATATTAATAGGCAATAATTTTTGTTCCTGATTATCAATATCTAACTCTGGATTCAGATTCTCATCACTTTCACTATCACTAATCAAAACAAACAATTTGATAATATTAAATATTAAATTTGTATTTAAAATTTAATTTACTAACCTAAATTCTGATAATTCGTCAGAAGAAAGCATTTCATTAGCTGAAGCACCAAAATTACGATCTGTCCATTCATCTTCATCCATTTCACTATGAGCCAAATCTTCTTCTAAATCTAAATTTTCAAATTCTACTCGTTCAGGTGTTTCACCTCGATCTAATGATTCCATAGATGCTTTTGTCTATTATAAAATTTTAAAATTGAATTGTTAAAAAATAGTAATAATTAATTAAAAAATAAATATTACATTTATCATAAACATACTTTTTCTGGTGTTTTAGATAGTATAATTGGTTTAATTCCTAAATCTGTTTCAGTCTTTTGTTCAATTTTTCTTCGAGATCTGGTCTGCTGTGTTCCAGACATTCCAAAATGTTGAGAACAATAAAAACGATTATTGTATTTACCTTCCCGGTCATACATGTAATTACCAAGCCTTAAGGTTATAAGACAATATTCACAACGAAAACAACCACGGTGAAAAAATCTGCCTTCTGCACTTAACCGTTCCATTAAATAAACACGATTCTTACAAAAATGACATGTTTCACTTCCACCTTGTGGAATTATTACAGTAGTTTTAGTGCCCTATAAAAATAGAAAAAAATGTATTTCAATAATTATTTAAAAAAAATTTAGGTTATCATTATCTATGTGATCAGTTGAACTAATGGCAGCAATATGCAATCTACCACTCACACATCTACATACATCAAACAACATTATGTACCTATAATTTGGAAAATTAATACAATTGATATTTAATATAATCGTGAAGTCCATCCAAAGAGAACATTATATTTTATGGAAAACATATTTGATAATTTTTTAAGAAACACTACCAATGTGTTTTATTATTATACTAATTTACACTAATTTAATTACTATGAATAATTATATAAATACTCATAAATAATAAAAACTTTTAAGTAATAGTACTGTACGCTTTAGGGTGAAAATATCCTTCTTTCTTTTGAAATATACATAAATTTTAATTTATTGTGATTTAAATGGATTACAATCCATCAACCCAAAATATATCATTATTACATCATGTTGTCATGTTCTAGTTTGATAAAACAAGCATTATTTATGAGTAAAACAGAATAAGTTAAAATGTATATTACCTACTAAAATACACTATAATATAGCTAAGTACTATAATAGCTAACTAATATTTGATTAATAATAATCAAATTATTTTACATCTACTATAAACAAAAAAATAACACACTTTTTGATTTAACCCCAATAAAAAGAAAAACTAATGTTGTAATTAAACATGCGAACATAAAGATTTTTTTTAAATCTTAAACAATAGATAATAATAGAAAGATAGAATAAAATTTTATACATTTTTCGGCTTCATTTCGATTAGCACTTTTTCTTTCGTTAATGAAAGTGATGTAATAATATTATTTTTAGCTTAAAGCTATTATTACACTGATACTAAGCTCTGATAGCAATAGTCACGGGCTGTGGAGATCAAATTCAGCAGCTCTAAGGGATCTCATCAAAATGAAATATATATTAACAGTCACTCTGCGATAACTGTAACCACCAGCCATCACCCAATTAGAAACCATAACTTTAGAGATTTGTTATACTTTGTATTACAATTTATAAAATTGAAATGTTGTATTAAAAAAAAATATAGCCTTATTTACAGTTTTTAGTACCTACTGTCATTTCAATAAAGTTACAATTATTGAACATATTTACTTACAGATCTTTGAGGGAGAGGTTGTTCAGGTTGCTTATTTATCATAGCTAAATGAGCAGCCATAGCTGAAACTTTATTAGCACCACGTTGACCTTGATCTAAAATATTTCCATCTTTAATTTTTCTATTTAGTTTATTTAAATTATCATCAATATCATGGTATTTTTTGTCAACATTTTCATTATCGTGATATCCTTTTACATGAAGTTTCTTCTTGATTGCGCTAACCTAATATATTTAAAATAAAAATATATTATAAGTATGTCATGTTTCGAAATTCATCTTAATGATAATCAGTAATTACTGATGGCCAAAGAAGCATAATTTTAAAGCAGTATCAATAAATGATGCTATAAAAATACAAAATAACCAATCACTCAATTACAAACCATTGTATTACAGATGATTAACTATTAATAAATCGATCACATATTGTCAACTGGTTACTAAATTAAATTAGTGATAAAAACATCTAAGATGCCATTGAAAATTTTGAGGATTGAAAAGAAATAATAACCACTCATCGACTCCATATCAGATGAATTACTCAACATACAAAATATTAGCAATAATACCTTATCATCGAATTGAGGTCGACTCCATTTAGGTACTTTTTCAGTGCCATTTTTTATATGTTTAGCATGTATTTTATTTTCTTCAATCTTTCTTTCTATTTCTTTTACATTCCAATCACTTTTATCAATTTTTCCTATATAAAATATTATTAAGAACATGAACTACATGCTCATATAAAAAATAACATATGTATTCATACCAATTGCCCTCAAAAGATCTTTTGGTTTTTTATCAGTTACTGGGCCACCTTTAAGTTTTGCTTCAATTTCTTTAGCTCGTACTGAAATATCTTCTTCCATTTTATACCGAGGAGAACAATCTAATTGTACACGAATATCTCTAGGCTAAGATAATTAAAGTAAAACATTAAGAATTAATATTATTTCAATATTTTTTTATAAAGGCAACCTTTAAATATTCATAACTAGATAAAATACTTAATAATTTTTATTAATTCAGTCAGAATTAATATTTTTAAAAAAATTCCATATAATATAATACTATATATTAGTGATATCTGAATTCCAAACAATCCCCGAATATCCGAAACCAGATATTGAAATTAATTTTATTATGTTAATCCGTATAATCCGATAAAGTCAAATGTTGTTAACCATCCAACTCATTTATTTAATTTATTTTATAACCTATTTTCAAAAATTATTTGGTACATTTGATAATTTTTAGATTATCCCAATTGATTTTATACACATAAAAAAAATGGCCGATATTCATCAAAATTCCATATAATTTATAATCCATAGAAATAAATAATCTTTATCAAATTTCCAGATTATCTGGATAATTCGGATTTTGGATAAACAACAATTACAGATGAATGATATCACTACTATATATAAGTATCTGGTATATATAATACAAACAATGAACATAATATATTTCAAGATATTTTCGAATATATCACTACTGTAACATTAAAATAAGTTATGAATACCTTAAGGTTTAAGTAAGAATGCATATATTTAAATAAATTCAATATATATATTTATGCATCACAAATAATAAGAGGTTTTAAAATCATTATTTTTTTAGAGGTAGGTCAAACTTAATATTTTATTATAAAATCAGTAGTATCAAATACAATCACAATTTAGTATTAAACAGACAAATTCTTTAACTTAAGAGGATACTACATTTACATTTCATGTCTCCATCTAACTAAATGAAATTACAATATAGGAAATTTACATTTGACATTCTTATTTGTTATTTCTAATACTAGAGTAAATATACCCAATACCAAATCTATAAATGAGATTATTTGATTATAATATATTTATTATTATTATATTATTTAATATTTATAAATATATGCCTAAATTTCGTTCTTTTCTAAACATTTTAAATTTAAAGATATATATTTTAGACCACAATATTTAAATATATATTAAATAAAAGCATCAATTTTATATTAAAAAGTTACAATTTTTATACAAATATGTAATTTTATTTAAGTAATAAGTTTACAGCAATCTTTCAATATTAATTAATAAAGAATCAGGGGCATAATTTGGGGGGGGGGCAGGATAGTGTTTATGATAAATCATAAGATTTATATGGGATGAAAAATTATATATTATAATATGAAAAAAATGTATAATATAAAATTAAGATAAAAATGTAAGTATTTAATTTCTGAAATTTTTAAAAAAATATATTTTTTAAACAAACAAAATTGCATTCAAAGGAATTAAATCACATATTATAAAATATTTAAAGAACATTTTAAAAAATATATATATCTACAAATTTTATACTAGATTTTCATTCCAAAACCACTATAAAATTATTTTTTTACGTTTTGTATTTTTAATACAAATATTGTGATTATGCAAAAATAAAAATATTACTGACACAAAACTATTTATAAATTACTTTCAAAAAGTATTAAATTTAAACAATTTTCCATTATTATATTTTCATTTTCATTAAATTTCCTATATATAACCCCTTAAAACTGGCTTTATGCAGTTTTGTAAAATATTTGAGTAAATATATTTAAATACTTTTATAGTATTTAGAATACTTTTTAAATACATTTTAATTAAAGTATTTGAAATACTATTCCATTGGAATTTTTACTAGAATTACAAATAATTTTATTTAAATACTTCTGGTATATAGGTCCTATCTGGTAATAGGTCAGACTTATTGTATTATATGCATGTGGGGCATGGGCGTCAACAAAAACAGACGAGAAGAAGCTAATGATTTTTGAGAGGAAAATATTACGGAGAATCTTTGGTCCTAAAAAGAATACTGAAAACAATGAATACGAAAGAAGAACGAACGCAGAACTAAAAGAACTGTTAAATGAAACCTACATAGTAGGTGTTCTAAAAAGCCGAAGACTTAGCTGGGCAGGACATGTGTGGAGAGCGAAGGGTAGAGTAGTAAATGAGATAACAATGGGGAAGCTAGATCGGAAAAGACCAATAGGACGACCAAGACAGTGGTGGAGTGATTGTGTCAAAGAAGATCTGAAACTCTTAGGAATCAGGGATGGAGAAACAAGAGCATTGGATAGAGAGGCATGGCAGGTCATAGTGGAAGCGAAGATGGGTGTAAATGACCTGGAATAAGCCAAAAAAAAAATTCTGAATACAATTTCTTACAATAAGTTTTAATTTTAATAAATTTTATTCAATCAAAATGAATATTTAAGTATGTTTATGTAATGTAATTTTAAATTTACTTTATCTTAATATTATTAATACACGAAAAATTGTGGTAAAAACAATTATTAATTTTCAAAATATTGTAAAAAATGAAATTTTAAATTTTGTAATAATTTTAATATTTATTATATTACTGGCTTTATGACACTCATTTATTACCTTTTTATTACATTATCAATTGACAAATCTGAAATTCATTGATTATAGAATTAGATTTTAGCTGTTATTCCTTTTAATAATAATAAATAAGTTTATAGAACAAATCTATAAAGTCCATAAATACAGAATCATATTATTAGATTCTGAGCGAATTATTTATTTTTAAATTGCATTTATAAAAGCTTGAGGCAAATCTTTAATTATTTAAATTGTGATTCAAAATATAAGCAAAAGAAAATGCATTTTTATAAAAATGACCATGTTTATAAAATTATTTTAATTATTATTAATTTTCGTTATCAACTTATAATTTTAATAAAATTAATATTGAAGAACTAACCAACCAAATCTTTACCCTACACTAAGAAAAATGTAAATAGCAACTCGTTATATACTTATGTATATATATATATATATATATATACATATAAATATGTAACTTAATTTCAACAAAAATATTGCGTATAGCCTTTTGCTTTGGAAACATCAAACTATATTTGGAACAAATTAATTTTATCACCAAACTCAGTTTTAATTTAGAAGTTATAGTAATTTAAAGTTTTTGAAGTATTATCTTAAATTACATATTTTACTTTACATTTTGATACTAAAAAGTTATTTTTAACAATCATAAACCATAATTTCTGATTTTTACTTTTAGATTTTAAGAAAAGCGAAGAATTTATTGATTTTACAATGTATTTTTTCATTTTTATTTTTGTGTGTATACTTACACTTTTTACTTTTTTGGTTTTAAGTTTTTGAGTAGAGAACTTTTTTCATAACAAATTGGATCTAATAGGTACTATTTTAGAGGATCATTTTTCCAGTAGTTTTCTAAACGTAAAGATAAACTACCTCATATCTTGTAAAAAATAAAAATCTAAATTGGAGAGGTACATATAAGCATTATATTTACCTTGTACTAATAAATAATATATTGAAGAATAACTTTTGGGCTAAGATCTGTAAATTATGAAAATAAATAAGTCTGTTTAATATTTCAAAATTTGAATTTGATCTACCTCTATACACAAAACATGTTACTTGTTATTTGTTAATTTATTAAAATTTAATAAAAAATATACATAAATTAGTAATAAAATAATTGAATTATTTAGAAATTATTTATAGGAATTCAGTTAAAATGACTGCAATAACCAGTATATTTGATATCATTGTAAATAAACACAATAAAATATGTAATATAGAATTAAATTGTTAAAAAAATGTATGCAAAACTGAAAACATTGTACACAATCATATTAAATAATTGTTATTACAATTAAAAAGTATCAATCTTTTGAAGTACATAACTCTGGTTCTACTTTAAAAAAAACAATTCTGATAAGTTAAGAAAAATATTCACACACAAACACACACCACATTTTTTAACACAATTGTCTTACACTTGGAAACAATTTTTTCTCCAACTCTCTAGCACGTTCCTTAAACTCTTCATGATTATTATTTTCTAAAAACTCATCTTCTTCTGGTTCTCTTATATAAATTTTTTGCATTTGTATATGCAGTCGTTTTTTTATTTGTGCCTTATTATTATCAAAAATATAATGTTGTTTTATTAAAATTCAATTTTTAACTAATTTCTTTTGACATTATATAATATTTTCCAAACATTTTACCAAAAATAATAAATACTACAAATTTATTTACCAATGATCCATTATTTATGTTTGTACGCCGTTTTCTATTACGTCTTTGCATAGAAGAAGTACTTTTATCAATAGTAGATATATTATTAACACCTGATCGTTTCCGTGACTGTAAAATAGGCTTTACCAATGAAGAGGCTTTTGAATAAGGAATAAAAGTATTATTTCTAGCAGCATTAACTCTAAATCGACTTTCTGCTGGTGTTGGTCCATGATCACTGTCTTCCTAAAAAGTTAAAAATGTTTATAATTAATCAAGTTAAAATTATTTTAATAAATCGAATGTATAAAATAATTTAAATACCAATTTTGGATGTTTAATATGTGGAATTTCCCGTCTGAACGTATCATATACTTGTGACAAATAAGATAACATGGCCAAGATATCAGGAATATCACACTGCTCCATTTCAATACCAGACATTATCTACAAATTCAGATATAAAATAAATTAATAAAATGTATGTCGACATTAAAGTAAAATATCTTACTGGAGAAATTCCAAATTCATGTTCTAAAATATCAAAAGCCAACTGATTATTTTTCGCAACATCTGATGGTGAAAGAGAATAAAAATCTACTAAGTCTGGACGATACCTATGTATAATTGCACATAATGCTAATCCATTTTTAAATGATTTTGCTAAGTCTTCAACAGATATTGAATCATAGGGTTCAACTTGAGCTTTTAACCAAATGTGTAGTGTTTCTTGATGTACTTGACTTTCTAAAATTACAATTTATAAACTAATTATTTTACGTATATTTTTATAATTTATTAAAACATTATTACTGACAGATACAAAAAAATAAAAATTAAAACAAACACACTTTGTTATGGAACACACAATTAGATTAGGTATGTGTATTTTATATTATTCACCCTTTATTGCAGGATTGAGTGCAGCTAAACGGACTGTTTTCAAATATTCAAATAAATACATTTTTAATAGGAAAATATAATGATCAAAATTTTTAACATAAAAAAAATTACCTTTTCGTCTTCGTTTTTTAGGAACATCTTGAACTGGAGTGATTGCTTGACGAGGAGCTTTGAGAAGTTTTTCCACAACAGTCTTGTCATCACAATCAAATAAATTTACAACTTGTATAGGTAGAACAGCATGAGTATTTAAATTTGGATATCTTGTATGTGGATCAACAGTATAACTAACTATATTCTTATGTAAATTCTCAGGCGTTGTTTGACCAAGTATATGATAAATTGACTCTCGTTCGGCTAATACATCTAATGGATTAGAGTTTGGAGAACACCAATGTCGAATAGCCCAACCAGCATCCATAGAACTTAAAAAGCCACGAGCACAACCAGAACCAGTTGGCCAAAATGGCTATAAAATTATAATAACATTTTAATAGTATTAATAGATAAGACATATTAAATAAATAATATTCCTTATACCTCTAATAAGCTGTCTCCTACTAATGTAGTCAGAAGCTTATGACCATTTCTTTGGATCACATGACTAGCATTTTCAGCAGCATACATTGAGGTGAAATCAAACATAGCTACATCAGGTTGACCATAGTGATTAACAGCAAATTCAAGTTGAGGCAACGAGTAATTTGTTGAAAAATTTGCCGCTTCTTTAGCATATTCTGTTAATGCGTCTTTATTAATATTTTCTAAGGCTAATAACTTTGCAACATCAGCATAATCCTACAAATAAAAAATATTTATGTATTTAATTTAATACAATACAAACAATATATATATATAGTATTCAACTTGAAATACAATTAAATTAATATGGTATATGGATAATATTTAGTTATACTATAGTTATTAAAATTTATATTGCTTATATTCACTATATTATTTTTAAAATACATACATTTAAAATAACGCCTTTATCAATTAAACTGTGTTTTTTAGCAGTCATTACAAAATAATGTGTTTCATCTTTGTAATAAACAATATTTTCCAAATCAATTCCAGTATCCCGGTAAAGATCTTTAAAGAACTTTTGATTAAATATAAAAGCAACTCCTGATATTTCTTCAACTCTTGCTTCAGCTTCTGTGTGTTTGTTTATAAAATTTGCAGTGATTGCGATTGCCAATCTACCACGAAATTCTTTTCTTTTAAAACCTAATTTAATAATCAAAAAATCACGTAACATAAAAAATTAATTGTGTTCATCAAATTAGATATGATTTGTTTCTTCCACATACCTTCCAATGTATTCCTTTTTCCATCAGCTCCAATAAGAACATCAAATTCATACTGAGAAACAGGATGATTTGCTGGACTAAAGTTAGCTCTCCAACCAATTTCTATAATTTAAAATGTCTCAAATATACCAACATGTTTATTTTATTAATAAATACCTTAATATATAATACAATAAAATACTTATAGAATAAGAAATAGATTATTATTAACTTTTGATTACCTATCAAAAACGTTACTTTAAATTAAATGTAATAGGGTTTGAATATTAATATGATTGCAAACACAAAACACAATTATTATTATTAATACTCTACATTGGCATAAATGAAGTTCATATATTTATATGTTAAGGAATATGACCACAGTTGATGAATGTTGACAGTCACCTCACCGTTGTATGACAATATATAACAAAATTTGTAGTTAATGTTGCTGAAATTGTTATTATATGAGACCATACACTGGTGTTTATCGACATTCACAATTTATGTGTGGTAAATGTTGATTACACCTAAAGCATGGTGTATACGAAAATAAGTACCTATTATTTTTGATTCACAAATCATTGTCAAGACATCAATAAAAAGAAGAATAATGTAATAATTAAAAATATAATAGCATAAACTTTACTCAAACACAAACAAGATATTTTGCAATTATTGTAAAAACAAAAATTTCCTGTTGTTAAAATTAATGATGCAGTGTGAGTACAACTTCAACAAATTTGGATCAAAACAACAATCAACTGTACACTCTTAATCAGTTTTATATCAAAATTACGATATGAAAAACAATAAATGTAAGTGCTACGTTAAAATTAAAGTTGAAAGACCTATTTTCAAATTTGAAAGAGAATATCTTCTTGACAATTACAAAAAAATATGTAATTTTTTAGAAAAAAATTCTCATATACAAAATTAGTAATAGGTATTTCCACTTTAATTTTAATGTAAACGACACATTCATTGTTTTGCATAGTGTAATATTGCTATATTGCCCATTAGATAGACTGAGACAACAAATGTGTATATTACGTCTTTTTTAGTATCAAAATTATAATTGAAATGTCAAAATTCAGCAAATACGTATTGTGCATGACAACAATCACTAGTAAAGGTCTTCAATATTATAGTTTTATAAAAATTGCTGACATTTGCCAAAATTACTGGTTATTATTAACAATCACCAGTAACTGTCAACACTCTCTGTTATGCAATTGTACAATCAAAAATGTTCAATTAATTGATTCACTGTTAGGATGATAAAATAATTATTGTTTTAACAAAATGTATATCAAAATAACATATTTCTTTTGTTGTGTGTATATAATAGTTACCTATTAAATATGTATTTATAATACAAATTATATATTTATCGATCTAATGTTATGTATATAATTTTAATCAGGGTTAGATAGTATCACAGATACATGTATCAAAGATACAATTTTATCTTGTATCTTGATACATTTTTTTCCAGTATCCTGTATCTTTTTGCACAAAATAATACAAGATACACCAAATTATCAAAAATCTTATTATCTAGGTAACTACATTTTAAAATTTTTCTCTATCCCATATTAAAAAAATTTAAAATAAAACAATTATTTGATATTTGTTGTTGATTGTTAATATTGACGCCATTTCAAAATTAAACTATTCCAGATATTCATGCTTAAATTTCATTTTACCTTTACGTCACAAATATATAATATAATTTTATAACAAATATGAAATAAACTTGAGCACTTGTGACTGAAATACTATAAAATACTTTAATGTAAAATATATGAGTATAAGTATTATAAATAGTAGTAGCTGGCGATAATAAAAAAATAAATAAGGAATGAGTATATCAAAGGTAGTATAGGGGTAGCTTCGATAGTAGACAAAATGAGAGAGATGAGATAAGATGGGTCAGGCATGTATTAAGGAGGGAAGAGACTGAGGCAGTAAGATTATTAAGGGAAATGTATATTGATGGAAAGTAATGGAGAGAAAACTAAAAAAGAGATGGGGGATGTGATGGCGAGTGATATGAGGAAGGTGGGAGTAAGTGAAGATGCGGGAGATAGAGTTAAGTGGAAGTGTAGGACTAGGGTGGCCGACCCCAAATAGTTGGGAGAGAAGGCGAAGGAGAAGAAGAAGAGTAGCTGGTGAAATCGATAGATATATTTTATGAACAGTAGATGGCGGAGTCGAAATATAAATTTTTTTGAAACCGGAAGTTTCGGCGGATTGATAAATCCCCGATGTAACAAATTATAGATGATATGTTTAACTAGTAACAAATATAATTTGTTTTGTTATTTATTTGTTTTTACAGAAACAAATCTATACACTGTCCTAGATAAGTAACTGTGTTAATCATTTGAAATTTTGCATTCAAGGGCTGTTGAAACACTAGAATGACGTTCCCTGTGCATTTGTTATGCTTAAAAGATGCATCTACTGATGCCACCATGCACAGTAAGTTAACATTTGAAGCATACTATAGCTAGATGTATAACTCCGACCAGAATAAGAACAAACTCTTTATGCCAATTAAAATGTTGCTCGATTATGGTGAGGTAACAGGGTGGAAATCATTCACCGCTTACTTGACAAGGTACATTCTAATTCCGGCCGGAATGAAGACTTATCTAGGACAGAGTATAGTTGGATACTTTTTAAATATACCTCGTATACAGGGGCGAATTTGAAGTGAATTGAGGTGGGATTAGCCCTTTACCTTTACTCTATTAATATTCATATTTACCCACCCCTTAGATGAGTTTCAAATCCGCCCCTGCTCGTATATTATATTACATAAATTAAAAATATTGATCACTTTTAAAGTATTATATTAACAATAAATAAAACATACTTTCATCGTTATCAAGTGGCGGAGAAAGAGAATCAAAACTAACACCTTCGTGAATTTCAACACCCAAGATTAAGGAAACTTTTAGCAAAATGCATTGAAGCTGCCTTATACCTGTGGAAATAATAATTAATTATTGCTGTTGAAACACCAGAATTAATATAAATAATAAATATTTATATCTTACTTATATGATCAATTGCCCCAGCACAAAATTTACCAAAGAATTTTTTAGCACCAAGCCCTTTTAAGTCTTGAATAACAAAAGGCCAAAGATGAAGTACGTTATTTCTTGAAAGACGATCTCTTTTTTCCACTACAACCACTTTAGCACCTAAGAGCTGAGCTTCAATCGCAGCACGCAATCCACATGGACCCGAACCAATAATTAGAACCTAAATTATTTATTTTGTATTATTTAGAGAAAAATAACACATTAAATATTTTTAATTTACCCTGGTATTCATACAAACTTTGCCTCGATTATAACATTTGTGACTTGCTTTTTTATCAAACTTATTCCATAAAGCTTTTGCTTTCCATGAACATAACATAGTCTAATAAAAAATCATTTAAATTGTATATAATTATATAATATAGGTACCTACCTTAATTTTTAAAATAATTTATTAATGTCATGAAAACAAGAAAATTGTTTACTGTTGAACTTTTTTAACAATTTGATAAAGGATATATTTTTCTCTGCTGGATAACTGTAGATAATTATAGTTATCCTACTGTTGTTTATAATATACAAAGATGGTGGGCAAATTACTAGATTTTAGTAACTGAGTTAAGTTACAGTTACCTAACTCGTTAAGTTAATTTTTAATAACCTATACATTTCGAAAACATTATTTCATTTAAACAATATCCTGAGATAAGATTTAATTTTCCATTTATTAGTATTTTAGATTATTTTTTAACTATTATTATAATTAAATTATTTAAAAATGTACATTCTACATTACAATATGTGGTTTGTGTACAATTTTTATAAGTAAAAGTTTGATAAAATGTAACTTTTTAAATCACGATAGCAATTCATTGGGTTAAAAAATTAGTAAGAAAACAAGTAACTCATTATGTCCCAGCTTTGACAATATAATACAATAAATTTATTTATTATTATATATATAATTATGTATATAATAATATGTAGGTGTTATAATATATATTAGCCTAAATTATATTAATATATTATACAGAATAGTTTATAATAGGTACATCTATTTTTCACTTTCTTAAGCTTAGTCGCTTGAACATTATTTTGCAATGCTTTTTTATTCAATCTGTGAAGTTTAAATTTAAACAAATTTGATCTTAAGTATTTCAGTGTTAAAAGACATTTTTAAGAGGAAACTACTTCAATTTTGAATTGTAGCATTTATTTAGGTTAAATTTATAGTTATAAAACCTATTATCAAAGTTAAAAAAAAATATTTCTAAGGGCACCTCAGAGCCTTTTTGTATAATGTTAAATAATAAAGAAGTAACAACATTTTTAGTTTTTTTAATTTAGTTAATTAATGAGACAATATTTAAGTCTCCAATTAATAATAAATAAGTCTAAGTTCATTAAATTTGATAATTAGAACTGATTACCAAGTAATTTACTTGATGTCACTTGTCATTTGCTTAAATGTATATCATATAGGTACATATTATATATTCTTGGACCCCCACACAAGTTTTGTCAGTGGGGCCCAGTATGTATATGAAATTGAATTAAATAAATAAAAATATTAGGTATTATTTATATCAAATTTACAATATAGAATTAAAAATGTTCATATAAAAATTAACAATAATTCCTATAAATCAATAAATTAAAGACTTACCTTGAGTTTTGGGTAAAATTGAGGAAAATTAGTAGGTTTGATACGTAATAGTTCACATAGATGACGAAAGTGACCAAGAATTGTCTTCATTGTAGAAGCTGTACAAAAACGATCAAAAACCTCTGATGCTAAAGCAGCATCAGCCGATGGAAGAGTTTTTCGATAGTGTGATGCCATTATTTATGTTCTAAAAAATTAACAAAACAATACATACAATACCACAAATATTAAAAATTAAAAAAATAAATATTAAATATTAAATAAATGTGATTATAGATAATCCAAATTACTCATATATGAATTTTGTATATTGTATATTTATAGTTAAATTTGCATATTTATAATATAATAAGGTAAAATTGCAAAATTTGTTATATAGTTATAACGATTTGTTTATTTAATCATAACAAAGAATTATTTAATTTTTAAATGATGATTGACTAAAAAAATCAATTAACAAACATTTTTATTCGTTTTTCAGTTTTTTACAATGACAAATTTTCAACGTCAATGCTTATAACAAAAATGCCTTTGTATGATATACATTTTGTATTTTAATTATATTTAAAACTTTAAAAGTAAAATATTCAATACATATTTCATGCTTAATAATATGGAACATTCTCTTTTCACTACTATATAGGTAATACGAAATTCAACTGAGATAATAAAAACAATAAATTTGGATCTGCTAGTGGAAAATTCAGAGGTTTGGATTATGTTCACCACTGATTTTTACTTTATCCAGGGAAGAATAAAGCAGTACTAATAGATTATTAATTCAGCCCTTATTTCTACATTTTAAAATGAAAATATAGTAGTTCAGATACAGATACAGGTAGAAGTTGGTTTATCGCCGCTTCAGTCTTCAGACAATATAGTGTATTATTATTATTTTAAATTTGAAAGCATATTATTTTTAAAAAAAATAAGTAACCATAACAACTTTAAAATCTAATATGAACTTATAGACTTCTGATTTTAAAACTGCCACTAAGCAGTGAGTACGTTTTATTGTATTTCATTTACAATAGATAATATAATCTCTTTATTCATTATAGAGACTTTTAAATTTGGTCCAGAAGCCCATAACCATATAATCACCACCGACTGTAAGTATGTTTTACTGTTTATAATCATCCCTTATTGATATAATTATACTTTTAAGTAAGTAGTTAGCTGAAATAAGAAATGTACACATAAGAAAATATAGCTCATTTAAGACCTCGAAGGATACTAATTTGGTGTATTAAACTTAAAATCCCCTCCCTGGTATTTCTTATACTAAATTCGCCCTCGTAATTTGTATATAGTTAAATATAGAATAAAACTCACATAGGTCAAGTGAGTTAAGATATCAATCCTATTGGCTAACAATACTAATATGTACCTATATAATTATGTTGGTAAGTGTCGTATATATATATGCGACATATATATATATATATATATTATTCATAAAAATGAATAATAATAATGATATACCATAAATATATAAGTACCTACTTTAAATTTAAATAAATTATTTATTTATTTGTACCTATATATTATTATATTTATTTATATGTATGTTGTATATAATATATAAGGTCTTCAATTTAAATGTAATTTATATAAAATATAAATAATACACCCACAAATAAGATGCAACTTTTTTCTGGATATACTCTTTCATTTTTTAAATATAATTCCTATAAATTATATTACAATTACATAATATACATAATCATATTATACATATACGTATAACACTCAAATCATCATATGTTTTTGTTACCTATTTTAAGTTTACATATACTCAACCAATATAATCTTTTCAAACATCGAAACAAAAAAAAAAAAAATCCGGACAGTAGAGTTGGAAGTACTTCACTCATAGGGTGTCAATAGGGGTGGGGGTACTTCGCACATCGACTAGGATACTGGTGGATATATTAAATTTGAAATATATAAATAAATACGTATGTAGTTGTATAAAAAGGTATATACAGGGGTGATTTTAGAGGGTGGGCTAGGGTTACATCCCCATCACTGGAAAGTGGGCAAAAACAGATAGTCGATGACACCATTTTTTTTTTTTGCTTATTTACCGTTTTTGAAAAGGTATTTCGGAATAATCTGCAATTTTTAAAAATACCCTCCCCCCCAATATGTCTTTGGATCGTCGTCCTATTTATACATACACTATATTAGTATACGTACAGTCGTACACCGTATACAATATGTAGTTTGTAGTTGTACAAACTATATATATGTGTAGTGTGTGTGTGTACTACGTATGAATACATACACCGCATAGAATGGTTTTTTTCTTTCTTAAGGAAAATCGAAAAATTCCAAAATGTATATAGAGTACCTTCTAGAGCCGATTTCCTATCGATACCATACTAACGCCAACCTCAGTTCCTTCTGGTCGAAAATTTGCTTACAGAAAAATAATAACAATAAAATAAAAGAAATAAACATCATTGTAAAATCAATATAGCTTCCTCGCTATGCTCAGAATCTAAAATTACAATCTGAGTTTATTTCCGATTTCCCTTTCGTTATATTTAATCTCCATCGCTCTTTCTCCACACGGTTTCAAGCAAAGTTCAACTATTTTATTATTGCATACAGGTATCATTTACTTTTATTATTTAATATACAATATTATATTTTTGGCTGTTTACTGAGAAAATCGGAATATGACCACATTAATTAAAGTACCTACCGTCAAGATCTAGAATAAATTCGTGGCCATAAATATCATCTCTTTAATCAAAAAATCTTATCTAAAATAGTAGGAGTAAGATTGCTTATCCAATAAGTTGTTTCTTCCATTCGAATATTTTGTCGTATCATTAATTATTATTAATTATCTTCAAACGAAATTTGAACAGTTAATTTATATTATTTCCCTCGTAAAATACGTTTGTGTAATGTTTGCTGGCTATCAAAAATTATTTTGAAAATATAAAACCCAAAATTTCTAGATAAAAAAATATTTAAGTGTACAAATTTTAAAATAATATTGGCTATTGCAATAGTTTAATGAAGTACTTGGCTAATTATTATACACATATTTAAAGTTATAAGTTGCGTCATTATCTAAATTACATTTTCTTGTACCTATCATTTTGAAATGATACACAAAGAGACAAATATGTAGTAATATAGTAATAAATAAAACAAAATTGTTCGCTTATATCTTATCGGGAGAAGGGGTTATTCAAAATTATTACTAATTGAAAATAATTGCATTATTTTAAAAACATAAATGTAAAGGAAGGGACGCCCACCTTATAGATTCAAGATTGTATAGGTTTATACATGTGTGTATGTAGGTATGTATTTTTTTATTTTCTTAGTAGTTTTATTAAGCAAAAGGAAAACTACCGATCTTAACAAAAATTGTTATAAAATAAAAAATAATAAATAGGTAAACTATTTCATGGTTATTGACTCAAATTTCCGTCTGTCCGTAGTTATTAGTTACGATTGTTGATTGGTAACTAGGGAGAAGATATTATTCGTTTTTTTTTTTTAATTATTCGTTTATAATATTTGTATTATACAGTTAGTAGAACCATTGTTGATTTGGTTATTAGGAAGATATAGATATTATTTCTAGTGTTTTATACTAACATTTTAGATTGTAGTTTAAAATATTTTAAAAACGAGAATTTAGCACGTTTGCTAAGTTCGGCTTTCCTAAATTTGTGTATATGTATATTTTTGTATATAGGTACACTATTTTGGGTAGAAGTTAAGTAAGAACTTTCCGATAATAAATTAATTTTAGTTGATACTTTAGACAAATCATTTTTGAAAACTGAAAAACCATAATGCACAATAAACTTCAAATTTAAACAAAATATTTACTATAGTACAACATATTGACGTGTTAAAAATATCAACATTTTTTTCCTACTTTTTAGTACATTTTATAAAACGATAAAATTTAATTTGGATTTCGTATGCATGTTTACACCTTTTTAGTAGGAAGAATTGAGTATAACTTTATCTTTCTGATAGGAAATTTATTGTAATTAGTATTAAAATGTCAATTTTCAATTCTCCCAGTAATTTTTAAGAAAACGTAAATGAAAACTGCTGAAAATAACGGTAAATTCTTATAAATCGTTTAATCGAAAAATATATATATATATATCATTACTTTAAAATGCAATACATCCACTGCCAGTATTTGTCCGAAGAGCAAAATGCTTCCATCACCCCCTACTAAACTTTTTTTTTTCATTTAATGGTTTTTTTTAAATGTTTTTATAAACAAATATTTTTATTGTAAGTGTTAATAAATGTATTTACAATGACTTTACATTTGGTTAAAATAAATAAATGTATTAAAACTAAAAATATCGTAAAACTAAAATTAAAAATTTGTAATTTCTGAATTACATAGTTTGTAATGAAAATTATATTTCTATTAAAAACACAAAATCTCGCATCCGTCTATAAAAAGTATTAGGTATTTACTAAATTAGTGGGAGTTCATGGCTCCCCGTCTTTGTTTGTCTGACAAACAAATGGACCGTTTTTATAATATGTCAGACGTTAAAAATATAAAATATAATAGGTATGTAGGTTATACAAATTGTTGGTATTCAATATCTTCAGACCTCCTCACCCAGAAATATGACTTTATACATATTATATTAAATATTTGGTTTAATTCTATAGGTATAATATACCTACTTGCATTATTACTATTATTGAATAATTGTCAATTAAAAAATGTAGGATTCAAAACCGGCAAAATATAATTTTTATTCTTCACATATAGGTACGTCAACATAATTAAACGAAAAATTAATTCCAAACTTTATAATAATAGTCATAATTGCATTTAAAATAATTGTAATATAGTCCAAATTCAACAGTCTTCTTTTATAAAATTGAATTTAGCATTTAAAGACAGACAATAACTAATAAAATAACATTAACAGATCAACATAGGTCGGTCCTCTTTAGACTTTTGTAATCCAAGTGATACATTCATATTTTATATAAATTCAATCCGTTTAAAACATCACAGTCTTTAAATCAATCGGTTAACTGCTATACGTAATCCAAAAACAGAACCAGAAAGACGAAGGCGTAAATATCCCACACAGTATTATGTTTAGAGTATAAAGACGCAAGCAGCTATTTATTTAGTTAATCAACATTTATTTTCACGATACACGTCAAATAAAACTAAATAAGTAGGTATAATGTATAAAATAATGACGCCAAGAACCAAATTAGAATATTACAAGCCATGAATACGACCTAAATCTCATTATTAATAATACTCCTAGAGTAATGTATATACTATATAGTATATACCTAAACCTAAAATAGTCAATAGCCAATAGGTATTAATAAGAAAATCATTGAATAATAATTTTTTTCGACATTTAATAAATAAGTAAAAATAATAATTTACACCAGAACGAAAAAAAAAAAATTTAATTCTCAAATTTCCAGCGTTTTAGAAGCAATAAGACGAGAATAGTGTCCGGAAAAAATGTCATCTGGCCTTCTGCCACACGCACAGAGCAATCAATGGATGCCAAACTATCTAGGACATAACCGATTGTGTTATTTTAACAAGACTAAAAGATGTTAGAAACTTGAAATTTTATCAATTATATTTCCTAAATAAATTACCAAAATTTAATAGTACCAAAATTTAATTCGACATTTTTATTATTTTGTGACCATAAAACAATTTATAAATAAGACCGTAAAAATTTAAATTATCGATTTAAACATTTGTTATACTTTATTACCATTTTAAACTATAGTCACAATATAATAAAAAATAAATATTAAATATAGGTATACGACCTTTATAATATAAAATTTTGTCTTATAATGCCACGATAAAAGTAAAATCTATTATTTATAAATCATAATATGAAATAATATCACAATTTTATAATATTGTTATTAGGTATATTATATTAATAATTATTTTAAAATGAACAACATTTTCATTTTAATTTTTTATATAATAATTGTATTATTATAAATATTAAAGATCCCGAAATTAACTTGTCAAATTAAATGTCCAATAATAGTTATCAAATAATGTGTTTATCAATGCAGTTTTCAAATTACGTTCTACCGCATGATTATCAAAATCAATAAAATTATTACCCAATAATTAAAATACCAACTCAATTTAAAATAATTTCCAATTTTTGATAGTTACAATGGCCAAATTATTAAGTAAAAATGATAATCAATAATTTATTATCAAGTATATAAAATTAATTTAACTAATCTTGTTTTGGCTATGGACAATAACAAAGAACGAAAAGATTTTTTTATCGAATTCTAAAACCATTGTAAACAAATGTGTAGAAAATTTGTTAAAAAAATAACATTATAAAATAAATAAGAAATAGTATTCGTTTACACAAACACAGGAAAATTCTGCCTTTTTCAGAGTTTAGTTAGTATAACTGTCAGTATATCGATCAGACATTCAACATTCACGCAATGACGTATTTAAGGGCCAGAGGGTTAGAGGAAGCGGTCGCCCGGGGCAGTACTTTTTTTATATACCTACTTTGCTAAATGTATATTTAATTAAAAATATAAATTATAGGTATTATTATAACTAGTAATTATTAATCTTTTTTTTATCTATCTCGTTATATATTTCAGTATATTTTTAATATAGATATTAGTTATACTTCTTATATATAATATACCCGACAATTAGGTAAAAGTTAAGAGTTAAAGTTAAAATAATTGTATTTATTGATTACTTTATTCAATGTTTTAAATAACATTTAAAATGTAATTTTAATTGTAAAAAAGTTACATTATGGAATCGTGAAAAAAATTAAACCTAAAGCACCGAAATTATGAATACGTTTTTATATATTTATTTAGCTCTTCAAAGAAGATTATTAATTAAGAAGATATTTAGCTCTACTGAAAAAGTTCGTGTGAGAGTCTAAATATATTGTGAAGTCAATTTACAATCATGACCACAAACCATTAGTACCAATTTATTTTTAACTACATTGCTCAAGTTTGGCAAAATTAATTTCGTGGTTTTTTTTATAGAAATTATATATATATTAGGTACCTACCTATTGATAAAAAATTCAAAAGGATAACTTTTTTGTAGAATAATTGACACTTGTTATAGAAATCTTTAATAGTTAATTAAAAAAAAAAAAAGTTTAAATTTTATAATATTAACTTATATTAACTTAGAAACATTACAATATTGACAATGACATTGAAGTGCATTGTCCCTCTTTATACAGAATGTGTAAATATTAATGTTCGACTATTTGTATAGCCTTCATAATATATGAAGTACGAAACTACCTTTATGCCCAGTTTATAGCCCATTTTCAAAAAAGTAACTGCTTCTTATATAAGATTAAACTGTATTAACATTTACATTTTAAAATATTATTAATACATTTTATTATATTAAGTATATAAATTATAAGTACATTTTAATAAATATGTAAAATAATATTTCAATCACACAGTGAAATGTATCTATGTAAAAAATGTTAAAATGTTAATAGCTAGTTCACCCTTTGACAATTAAAACTAATAAAATGTATTAACGCTAATAAAGTCTCACATAATTATTACATTTTAAATAAACTCTTGCAAATTTAAACGTACGAACGGTAATTTATCCCAATTTGTATTATCGCATAAAAAGTATAAACAAATATAAAACACTCACTGAAAATTATAATTGACTACAATTACAAATTATATGTAAAAATTTTACTCAAAACACAGTTAAATAAAATATAATTAAAATGGCTGTTTATTATTAACATTTATCATTATAATTTAACCATGACCAGAAAGTCGACTATATAGTTGATTAATGATTTGATACGAAATCCCTTACAAAACACTGATCTTACAGGTAATTATATTTATTTAAATATAATTTATAAACATAAATAATTATTACAAGTATACATTTTTAAAAGAGTTATCACTCTAAGATACAAACTATATCGAATAGTTTGATAACCCATAATAGTTTATGGATATTTTAATTTGAATTCGATAGTTATTAAGTACCTATATCAACCAAATAGTTCAATAGTTACTAACTATTCAACAGCAGGTAAAGTGACTATTTAATAGCGTCCATGAACATAATATTGTAATGTAAGTGTCCGAAATGCCAAATGTTGTCGAAATACTTTAAATAGCTATAAAAATAAAAATAAATTAGGAAAGCCTATACACTATACGAACTATATATATACACACTTGCTATAAATAGCTAAAAATTAGGAAAATTTTTTAACAAACTTTAACACGTCAATAAAGTATAAATATTCGGTGTGAACAACACCATAGAATCATTATTTTGAAAATCACCTAGAAATAACCATAAGGAATCTATTTTGATTAAATCGTGTTTACACTATTAAACAGTCACTATAAGTATCTACTAGGTTTCCAAACTATTTGATAGTTGTTATCGAAAAGGTAACAGTGGATCACGTAAAACTATTCGAACAGCCTATTCGATAGTGCCAATAACTAATTGCTACAGGTTTTTTCCGTAATTTTTCCTTGCGTATAATAATGCATTGAAAAAGTTGTACCATCCTAATAAAATTTGCTACCGGAAAATTGGTACACTTACGTAACGATTCGATCAAGTCGAAAAGTTGTTTCCAGAAAAATAAAATAAATGAAAATATGTGTATACCTATTAACACTACAACCATCACTAGCCCCTCACACCACCCAGAATATAAAAACAAAAATTAGATACTTCAATAACTCATTTATTATTAACTAGTAATATATATATATCTATATTAATCTATAAGAAATACTTCAAAAGTCAAACAGAATCAAATAAATTGTTGTATAATAAATACTAGATATACGAGTGATAAATCAATATATCTAATGACAAAATATAGTAGTAACTAAGTTATTGTTAAATAACACTACTTCTAATGAAATTAGTTTTTATACAATTTGTTAAATCAAATAGGTAGGTACCTATAATATAATATTATACTTGCATTAACAGGAAAAAGAATTAGTAGGTAATCAGACCATATAATTCATTCTTTGTAATATATTATACAAGTTGTAACTATATTGTCTATTTTAACTATAATTGTTTGTAATTAGTTCCATTACGAATTTTTTTTCTGTATAAGAAGATGTTGCAGATAACTGTGTTCAGCTAGACGAACATCTCGAAAATACAACGAGAAATTGGAATTTCGTTTTAATTTATCATTTTGTGCGTAATTACAAAACCAGAATAAAGAGAGATCAAATACTAATAATACCTACCTCACTTTCTTTTCTTTTTTTTAGGCATGATATTTTGTTTTAAGTTAATTATTAAAATCGATTAAGTTAAATAACCTCAAGATAAAATATTTTTAACTGTGACCTCGAAATCCCCCATCAATATAATTCCATTACTAAAATGAAATTATAGAAATAATAATTTAATTTGACAGGTGTTCATCATCACAATAATATGCTTTGTTTATTATGGGCGGGTCTGAATCGAACTTCTTTACTTAAAATAGTTTATTTCACTAACATTGTGTACATACTATATATATCCAATTATTTATTTTTTCTTCCTAATATCTATATAGAAGTTAGAATATTACATAAATATTACCTATTGGCTATTTTAATATTACTACAGTGTTTTTTTTTCAATTATTTTATAACTGTCATGGTACTTATAATTTCGTTTAAATATATTCATATATAGATAGGTATTTAAACAATATTTATTAAAGATCTATAGAATCATCACTTAATAATAAAAGTTAACTATTGAGTGGTTCATTTTAAATAATTTTTAATTCACGAATAAAATTATTTATTACTAAATTGTATAAATATATATTACAAAGCAAAATGTATTACAAACACTTTTAAAGATGAATAATATTAGGTATATCAAATAAGACAAGTAGCTAGTATAACTATTATATATTTTTTCACCCTAATAAGTAGAACAGCTTGTGTATTAAATATAAATACTGTATACCACTGCAGGAGAAATAGTGCATAATATAATGATTAGTCATTGCATGAAACAATGAAAAAAAAATTTTTAGACTATTTTTATTTGGATAAAAATAATGAGTTTTTATTATTTTATTTTGTTCTACTTTATTATAGGTATAAGATAGTAGATATATTAAAGTGCAATAAGTTAATAACGTTTGAAAAAGTGTATTAAGTAGAAATACCATTCAAGGCCTAATGTATATCAATAACACAATTCCTGGATTATTAATTAATTATATATACCTATTACCTATATACATAAACAATTATAATTTTGTTCTTAAAATATTCTTACAATTATACCTAACAACTTAATCATTTTATAATTTCGAAATTTTCTTTAAAAATTATATTTTTAATTGAATAAAAAATTAATAAACTTTTATTAAAATAATTAGGTATAGGTATACTGTGTTATTTATTTGACATGTGCACTTCTATTATGGTATCTCAAGGTTTATCTACACTCAGTAAAAAAAAAACATGTAAAACCAATATTTTTTCTTTGTCCATATCTTAGAATGGTTCTAAGGATTAATCAGAATTATAACAATGAAGAGCAAATTGTTGGCACAAAATCAAATACGTTCAAATGTCCAAACCATGTATTTTTTTACATTACAGCACCAAAAATAACTTATCAATTGACTATTAAACAAACATTTAAAATCTACAGTTGACGATTTCCTGTAATGCACCCATAATCAATACAGGCTGATGGTATAATAGAATCCTAATTCTATTGTAATTCGAAATTGATCAGACTGGAACATTATGCAGGAAGGTCTAGGGCAGTATATTATGATATGAGGGCAATTACATTTAAATGAAAGGCGTAGTGATGTTGATGACCCCTGTGTGGTTTATGATGTCATACAAACATTATAATATAAACCCTCCTACAAAACAAAAGTTATTAATGGAGAAAGATTACCAACCTACTAAATAATTTATAATATACAATATTAATTTATGAAAATAATGTAAACTATAATAATATTAAAATGGAACAACCATAATATACATTTTAAAACAAACAAAAATATCAATATATAGTCACAGGAAAAAATATTATTTTAAATAAACACTTTAATTTAAAATTAGGTATATATGACATGTAACAATAATATCAATTTCGTTTAAATTCAAAAAAGGAAATAATATGAATGTACTAAGTAGTATTTTAAGTAGTACTGAAATATTGGGTTTAATTTTGTATGTATTAAATAATTATAATTAATCATTAATTTATTTGTATATAAATACATATATTGCATATAATACAGTGTAAATATATTATATAATATACCTATATATTATGTTTATATATTGATAAGATAAAATTAAATGCTGTCACATAATAATAAATAGCATTGAATATTTAAATAAAAATAAATATTAATATTAAACATGGGCATTGTTTTCTAAGTTCAACTTCTCTTCTAGTTATTGTTGATTCAAAATTTAAACAGAATATGATAGATATAGATGAGATTGTTTACTTTGAATGAACACAAAGTTATTTTAGTTGGAATAATTTTTTCAAATTTTTTTATAAATTTGAAAATTTGGAAACTTAACGTTTTTAATCACTAATTTTAAATGTTTAAATATATTTATGGAAATATAATAATATATTTATAAAAACTCTATGCTCGGTCTTAAGATTCTCATCTTTTAATTGGTGTAATTATTTCTATTTTATAATAATTTTTGATCAAACTGTGATCAGAAAGACACAAGTAGTTTTTGAACAAATTTGATTATACAACAATAATAGTAGTACAGATATGCGACTATTTAAAGTTTACTTTTAAAATGTATTTTAACATTTTGTAATGTTAAATGTTCATTATTCAAAAAGCTTCTTAGAAAATTACTATACTAGATAATTATAATGGGTAAACCCCATTCCCCCTTAAAAATGGACGGTAAAACGTTCTCTTAAGAGGATGCTACACACCTTAATTTAAAATTTAAAAATATTTAATTATATTTTAAAAGTAATTTTAGAATAGTCATGTGTCAGTACCATTTTTATAGTTGTATTACTATCACGATATTTGTTAAAAATCACTCTATAACTACAACTTTTCTCTGTATAATAATTTCAGAGTCAAAATTTATACAAAATATGAAAGATAAGAATATTTACTATGCCGTACGTGAAGTTTTTTTAATATGTTTTTTGAAAACCTAAAATCCGTGATTAAAAATCGTAAAATTCGTAAAAAAAAAATTTAACTAAAAAAACCACACTAAGCATAGTAAATATTTTCATCTTTCATATTTTGTATGAATGTTGACTCTTTGATTACTAATAGAAAAGTTGCAGTTATATAGCGTGAACGTATTTTAATACCGCTATAATGGATGTGTACCATCCAAGAGGATGTCGGCGCAATCAATTTTCAATGAAAAACTCATGTTAGCATTTCTCATATTTAACAACTTACAAATATCTTAGAAATATGAAACAAAAAACAAATTATAGATAACAACATTATCTAGCACTTTACGAAACTCTTTTATGATATTGTAATTTTTTTAAGAGTTAGTTATTAAAAAAAAAATAAAAAATATTGAGTTTTTAACAATTCATAAAACAAGTATAAATATATCGAAAAACAACTCCGTAGGGCACTAGATAATTTTGTTTTTTATCACTTGTTTTTTGTTTCGTGTTTCTAAGATATTTGTAAATTGTTATAACTGAGAAATCCAAAAGTAATATTTTTATTACAATTTTATTAATTCATAAAAAACAACCATAATAAAAAATAATATAGTAATGGGACCAAAATTATTGGTCAGTTTAAAATATGCATATAAAAAATTTTTAATTGTAAAACTTTCATTTTTCTTAAAATTATCTAAAAGTTGCCTATATAGAACCCCTTAAAAATGGCCGAGCTGACATCCTCTTAAGTGTGAATGAGAAATATATAGATTTTTATGTTATTTTCATATTTTATACAATTTAAAAAAATTAAAAAAAAAAATTTTCCAAAAAAAAGATGTTGAGTAACTGAACCTTTTTGTTCAAATTTGTTTTTTTGAAGGAAATGATTTATCATTGTACTTAAAACTAGGTATTATTACAGGTTTAATTTTCAAAATAAAATTGTTTATGTAATCAATATTAGTAGATAAATTAAAAAATATTTTGTACCTATCATATTACCTACTATTATTTTTAATAATAAAATGTAGGTACCTATATAATTATTAGGTACCTAGGTATTTATATAATTTATTAAATTATTTTATTAATTTTTCTAAAACATGACTTGAGTAAGACCACTGATACAAGTCATAAAAAAAAGGGTTATTATGAGACAGATGCAGTTTGTGAACCATGCATTTTTATCACCGCTGTAATATACCTACAGTAAGAATGTAAGATACAAAACATGATTTTCAGTTTATAATGTATGTGTGAAAAAAAATTGTTTTAATTGCTTTTTGTTAACATATGTAACTTTTACATAGGTACTTTGAAAATTCCTTTTAAATTTTCAAATTATACGTGATATAAAAATAATCTTTTTTTTATTTTTTTAAACATTTGTTTTGTTCTACATATTGTGTAGGCAATTATCTAGGTATTTAATTGCATTACCTTCATAATAAATCTAAATTTAAATTAAATCAATTAGCATCTATGCCAATTTCGCCTATAAATAATTATAATTTCTTAAGTCCTATCATATACCTACTATGTATTCATTTATATTATCTTGTAATTGTGTAACATAATAAATTACATTAATTGCAATGTCTACAAAATGTATAAGCAGTCTGGAACCTGTCTCAAGTCAGGTACCACCCTAGGTATAAAATTCAAACAAAAAAATCAATAATTTTTCAAGTAAAATTATAATATCTTTATATTAGGTATAATTATATTTTTATTAATTTATTTTACATATTATATTATATTATAATTATACAAGTAGATACTTTTATAAAAATCATGAAATTCTCAAAATTAACAATTGGTATAAATTATAAGAATCATTTTCAAAAACAACAAGAAATAATAAAAACTAGCACAGACCATAATTTACATAGGTACCTAGTTTCTCATTAATAATTATACGAGTAGTATGCTATAATCATCTATGTAATAAAGAATCTGAATTATATAGTGTGACTAATTTATTGTTTTGTTGTATTTTAATAGAAAGCCAAAAGATATAAAAGGTACTTTCTTATTCCTATCCCCATAGATACAGCTAGGTATCTAATATTTTCATTACAAGAAACCAAGTAAAAAGTAAGTGTTTTCTTGCAATTGTTATATATACAAGTTATTGTTGTAACCTTTTTCAAAAGCTGAAGTACATTTTTACCTAAATTCATATTTTAATATAAAATTAAAAATTAGAGCTTGAAATTTTAATTTGAAATATATATCAATAAAATACATTTATTAAGCAAATTAAGTACCTAATCAATTATAGCTATTCTATATGTACATGAATAAAAAATAATAATTTTAGTAGACTACCAATATCATATAATTTTAGTATAATCAATAAAAAAATAAATAATAATAAAAGGGTAATTAAGCATTTAAACTTGAAGTAGATAGGTAACTAATAATTAGTAGGTAAAAGAAAATTGTCCCCGTGTTCGAGAGGATATTTTCTCCTGTTAAAAAAATTAGGCTGACTTTTCTCCCCAGAATTATATCTAAGTTATAATTTAAAATGAACATTAAATTATGTATTATATAAAACAAGTTAAAAATCAAATCAAAAATACAACTAGATAAAAAAACATAGCTTTGTAAAAACTTTAATATAAATTGTTGAAATAAAGATAATTAATATAAGTACTACGCAAAATTATATTAAATTAATAATTATTTAATTTATTAGTATAGGTACTTGCATTTTCACCTTATAATTGCAATATTATTTTTTACAACCTACCTAATTTACATAATTTTATTAAAAATATTTTTGATAGATATTTAATTTAAGAAAAACTGGTTTCAATTAAATAAAAATGTACTTATAATTAAATACCTATGAAATAATAGTGCACTAAATATATTACTTATTTGATTACCTATTTGATTTTTTTCTGGGAGGAAAAAGTCCTATAAGCACCATGTAATAACTACACTAAATTATATTTATTATACTATATTACTATATTTGTAATAGTGGTAGAAGAGATAAGGAAAAGTGATAGGGTAATTGTGGTGAGAGTAATATTAGAGGATAAGGTATTGAATATATTAAGTGCATATGCTCCATAAGTGGGATGTGAGTAAAGCCAGAAAGAAGGATTCTGGTAAGAGATAGATAAAGTAATGCAAGGAATTAAAGATATTGTAATTTGGTGAGGATATGAATGAAAATCCAAGGACATGTAGGCTGTGATAGAATAAATAATGTATGGATTTGAAGAAAAGAATGAGGCTGGCAAAAAAGACTTGACTTTGTAGCAACGTATAAAATAGTAATTGTGAACACTTATTTTAGGAAAAGAGAAGAGAGAATAAATCACAAATAAATTATTTTATGTGGAAGAGAGGAGATTTAAAACAGTATAAGAATTATAAAGTAATACCAGGTAAAAGTGTGACAACACAACATAGATTATTGGTGTAAGAAAAAGAAGGTACACAAAAATAAAACTATAGATAAGAAACTGAGGATTAGGGGGGGGGGGAATTAACAGATGAGAATGAAAAAGTATTTACAAAAAAAAACTGATTGTGACAGGGGTGTGGAACGTGGAAGAGAATATAAACAAAATGTGGAAAAAGGTAGCAAAGGGCATTACGGGGGTTGCTAAGAATGTCATTGGTGAGAGTAGAGGTAGTATACCAAAAGATAAACAAACATGGTGGTGGGCAGAAATACAAGAGACAATATCAAAGAAAAATCAAAGTTTAAGAAATGGCAGAAAACAAGGAAAGGATGATTAGGGAGAATAAAAATGTATCTAAAGCAGTAAAAAGTGCAGTGAATAAAACTAAATTAGAGAAATATGGTATGAGAGGTTAAGAACAAAAGAAAGGGAAAAAGTAGTGTACAGGTTGGCTAGGGAAGAGAAAAATAATTGAGACTTTAAAAATATTTTGTGTATGAAAAATGAGGATAGGAGGGTGTTAATGAAAAATTGAGAAGTGATAAAGAGATAAGAAGAATATTTTGAGAGAATATTAAATGAGTTCTAAGAAAGGTAATTGATCAATCTGAGTGGAATCTAAGTATGATGGATGGTGTGAAGAGCTGTTAGAAAAATTAAAAATAAAAAATCGGTGGGACCGAATGAAGTACCCCAGTAGAAGCATGGAAAGTATTAAAAAATTTAGGTATAGGATGGTTAACAAAGTTCTTTAATAAGGTACTATTAAAAGGGAAAATTCCAGAAGCATGGAAAAGGAGTTGTGTGGTGCCAATATTTAAGGGTAAAGGAGATGTACAGAAATTTGAAAATTATAGAGGGATAAAACCTATGAGCCACAGTATGAAAATTTGGGAAAAGATAATAGATAAAAGGATAAAAAGTGAGACAATTGTTATTATCGGGATTTCTGTTGATCAACATGTAAACTGGAATTTTATGTCGATCCAATGTGTTGATGTTGATGTTGATCTAGTGTAATACAGACATGAGGATTTTAGGGCCAGAGTGAGAGTGCACCAGGGTTCAGCTTTGAGTCCTTACTTATTTTCCCTGGTAATGGATGAAATAACAAAGGATAAATAGGGTGAGATACTATAATAGGAGTCCTGAGGAAGTGAACAGTAGACTTGAGGCTCTTAAAAGTAAAGGACTAAGAATTATTAGGAGTAAAACAGAATATATAGAGTATGATTTTGATGAAAGGAAATACAAAGGGAATAGGGAAAGACAAGAAATAAAGTTGAGTGGGGATGTAGTGGCAGAGGTTGATAGGTTCAAGTATTTAAGATACGTTGTACAGAAAAATGGGGGGGGGGGTTGAAGAAGATATGAAACACAGGATTAAGTGTGGATGAATGAAGTGGAGAGAAACGTTGGGTGTTTTTTGTAACAAATAAATCCCTATTTGGTTAAAAGGAAAAAAACAGAATGTTGGGTAGTAGATAGGAAGATAAAAGGAGTGTAGCAGAGATGATAATTTTAAGATGGATAAGTGGAGTGACTATATAAGTATATAAGAGGTAGTATAGAAGTAGCTTCGATAGTTGACAAAATGAGGGAGAATAGATTGAGATGGCTCAGGCACATATTAAGGAGGGAAAAGACTGAAGTAGTAAGATTAGTAAAGGAAATGTATGTTGATGGAAAGTAATGGAGAGAAAACTAAAAAAGAGATGGGGGATGTGATGGTGAGTGATATGAGGAAGATAGGGGAAGTGAAGATATGCAGGAGATAGATTTAAGTGGAAGTGTAGAACTAAGGTGGAATAAAAATAATAGTTGGAAATAGTTGGAAGAGAAGGTGATTGAGAAGAAGAAAAAGATAATATATTACTTTATTATATTTTATTAATATAAAAATGATTCTTATGCCAGATTTACACTAGACGACAAAACAGCAACTCTGTAAATTTTTTAATTAGGCAACAAAACTTTTCATTACACCAAAATGGAAACATTTAGGATATACCATTTGCAGTAGTCAACGCATTGTATACTATTTTCATCTACATAAATACATACCTTTATTTTTTTTACACTTTGTTTGCACCAAGTAGAAAAAGTTGCCCAAAACAGAAACTTTTTGATGTTTACCACCTTTTGAGCGAACACAAGAATGTCTTCAGAAATATGAAAATTATGTACGCCAGTTTGGATAATATCGTCGAATTGTTTTAATTTTGTCTCCCTTTTAACGTAAATTTATCAGAAAACAAAATGTATCTATTTTGTTGGTCTAGTGTAAACGCGGCATGAATAAAAGAAATTGACGGTCCTTAGTTTATGAATTTTTTTTTTTATGTGTATTATTTTCAGCGTACAATTTAGGGAAATATAACTCCTCTCTTTATTTTTTTTTATTAAGTATCTATAAGTAACTAGAAAGGTACATATTAATTTATTTTATCAAATGTATTCTCATTTGCATGAAATATTTAGTTAGATATTAGGTACAGGTATACTAACAAAAATTGTATCGACTATATTTTTTATTAATGCCTGTTGTGAAGACAGAATTATATTTTAAAGATGTTCAGATAATATGATAAACTCGATGGTAACAAAGGTTAAGATTAATTTAATAATAAGCACCTACCTATATAAATAATTGAACTAGGTATAATATAATAAACTAATATGTAAGTTTTTTTTTATAGGAATAACATTTTTTTCTCTAACTATTCAAACAAAGTCACTTCAAAATACCTATATCTTCTTCTGCTTCGCCTTCTCTCCCAACTATTTGGGGTCGGCCACCCTGGTCCTACACTTCCACTTAACTCTATCTCCCGCATCTTCTTCACTTACTCCCACCTTCCTCATATCACTCGCCATTA
>JAIPRL010001103.1:70719-96861 GCA_025469235.1 Pemphigus obesinymphae
CAATATCGACCGGCGCAATTGATGTATACCACCCGAATATCTCCGGCGCAATTGATGTATGACCTTTTTTTATCCCACACATTTTTTTTTTTTACCTGCGATTTTCGGCGCAATTGACATATACCCAGTTCGATGTGTACGATTATCATCAGCGAACTAGTTATGTGAGATATTACCTTTGACCAGTGATCCTATCAATGCCACTTGAGACTTGCATGCGCATAGATATACCTGATTCCAGTGCACACTCAATGTGTGATTTGAGACGAATTACAAAATGGTACAAAACAAACTTAAAGTTCTTTCCCTTATAACGTTATAATGAATATCTATTACGCAGATGATAGGCAAAATCCTGACATACACGTATATGTATAAATTATATAATAAAAAGAATAAAGAAAACACAGAACAACACAAAGACCCAAGACCCATAGTGTTTTCGTTTCAAGATTTTTAAGGTGATATAATCGTTTATATAAACAGTCCGTTGACCATTACTATCGTTTGGACACTCGCAATACTATACAGGGTGATATTTTTTGGAGAAGTGGAGAAGTATTATACTAGTACGTAATATACGTCGATAATGATTTACTATAGCATTTATCCCCACCACTGAGTAGGTATTAAATTTAAATATTATTTACTCGGGTAATATTCATCGGATTAAAAAATCAAAACTTGAAAATTATTATAAAAATATATTCTTTAAAATTTACAACTTAAACTATAGGTTTCCATTTGAAAATAAGAAGTTTAAATAGTTTTATATAATAAGGGAGGAACATGGAATTTATAAATATGAAAGAAATATTAAACGGGGTATACAATTAACTTATATGTATATGCCATAAATGTCACAAAAATTATTTATAGTTCACAAGAAATAATATGGTTCATGATAAAAATAATCATACTATATAATGTTAAAATATTTAGATACTATAATGACGTTTCTCCAAAAAATAATAATAATGGTCAACGGACTGTTTGAGACCACTTTAACTTGAAAATCCTGAATCGGGAAAGCTGGACTGTAAAATTATAGACGTTACCAATATGGACATTATAAATCTGGTCCAAAGATTTCAGTTAGAATTTTTAAATGATTTTGTAAAGGCAATAAGAAATGTCAAGAAATATAATTTATCTTATAATTGCAATTTTTTTAAATATGTACCTATATAAAGTATATTAACTGTATATAATATACATATTATTTATAAAAGTTTGTATTGTTTAAACTTTAAATCATAGGTTGTAATTTTAAAATAGAAAGTTGATTCAGTTTTAAGAAATAAGGAAGGGGAATAAAAAAATAAAAATTTAAAAATATGAAAAATATGGAATGGAGTAGATATATAATATTAAATATATAAATAATTTTTCTGAAAAAAATTCACAAAAATAATTAATTATACTTCTCGAGATATAACATGGTCCATTATGAAAGAAATCACTCTGTATAGACATGTACCATGGGCATTTTTATCAGTTTCTTCATATATAAAATTCAAAAAAATAATAGTAAATAATTTATTAAGAGCATTTCTACAAAACCTCTTGCTAAAAGAGATTTGAACACTGTACTCTTTTAAATGAATTTGTATAATAAACGGAAGTTATTCATAGAAAATAATTATGCAATTTTTTACCGTAATTGTAGGTAGCAATAATCATATATTTTGTTATAGAAAAAGACTATTAAATACTAGTCTAGAATGAAAATATACTAACGAATTTATTATTAATTAATTAATTTTTTTTGTTGAATACTGATCCGTCTGGTCTCGTTTATTACGTATAATAAAAGAACAAATCATTGCCCTCCGTTAGTCTTCTTTTTTAACGTCTGTAGTCGCACGGGATATAATTGTACCCTACTGCAAATTTTACTCAATATCCTATAAATTTTCATTTTGATTTTACAAAGTATGCTATTATATTATTACAACACTCTTCTAGAATAAAATATTTTTGAATGTTTTCAGAAAAAAAACTTGTTCATGCATTTTTAAACAATTTTATATAAAGATTTTATTAAAAATAACATTTTGAATCCTATTTTTAAAAATAATAAAATAAAAAAAAACCTTTTTATAAATATAATTATAGATTTTAAAAATTTTAATTGCTTTTTTTCTATAAACACATAAATTATCCATATAAAAATGTATAACACCAATAGTTGTGCTGGGTATATATATATACCCCGGTTGACTATAACATAAAAAGACCTGATCAAAAATTGAAAATAAATAACATTAGGCATATCTATATACAAGAGGTATATAGAAGTTGACCTATCATTAGTAAATATTTGTATTATAAAGTTTAGTTTATAAAACAGTCGGGTACATATGTACAGCGTGCGTCTAACGGAGAGTTAAATACATCGCTTTATATCTAACAAGACTACTAGGGGGTCGAGGACAGTAATAATATGTACTACAGTTTACATCTCTCCTCGTGGATAGTAATATGCAGTGGTTAAATTGGAAAAAAAATAAGGACGGACTCTGAGCTTAGTTAAAAAATCAGCGTTCCGGGACATATTAAAAAAAAAGTAAGCCGTGGAGGACTTCGTACCCCACACCCCCCATCTAAAGTTTCTTAACCAGGGGACATATTTTTAAACATTTTAGATTATTATATAACATGAATAGAATAGAAAATTTCAAAATTTTTTTTACATCATTGTTGGGTTACATATTTTCAAGATAGCATAGTTTAAGCATTCCTTTTTTAAAATAATTTAACATTTTTCTTTTTAAATGAATAATAATCGAGGAAGTTGTAAATGTAGACCGAAATGAAGTTTATCGGTGTCGCATTGATTTCGCTATCCTTTTAGGCTTTAGCCATTCACGGATAATGAAGATTATTTATTACCTATACTCTGTTCGCGGAGAGAATAGGAGTGTTTTGCGCATACGACTGATAAAAATTCGGGTAGCTCCGTTATCTTTGGGCGGCTATTCCCTCTCCGCGACAAAATAACATACTATACCTACAGAACGTATACAATGACACATTCTTAGCCGGCAAATGATCGCTTATCAATTATCAGTTCCGTATTTGAAATGGGATAAGTCGTTCACTTCAGTGAACTAGTTCAATCGTTCATCTAAGTGTACTAGTTTAGTGAACGATTTGCGTTAAACGATAACCGTTCATTCTGATAAATATAAAATAATGATAATAATGAATAACTGTCAACTGAATAGGTACCTACTACCAATTATTATATACTATAATATATAAGCAATGCTATTACTTATTGTTTGTTGAAGTATTTTACGAAAAAAGATACGACCCGATAAGCCGAACGAACGACCAAAAGAAACGACCAAATGATCCTAATGAACGAGTTCTTGGAACGACCCGACCTGAACGAACCGGGTCGCCCCGCTGACCGCTTTGCCCAAACGTAATAACGAACGATTCAAACGAACGATATGTGGTGTCCCACAAATATGTATCTGCGTGTGCGCGCCGGTAGTCGCCTTCACTCTCTCTCTCTCGTTTCGTCGACCGTCGCATAAAGTCTTCCGTCCGAATAAAAAAAAAACCGCGTAAACTCGTTCCCTGTTCCTATTTTTTTTCTAGATGTATATTTTCATTATGTTCAATTATATTTTTTAGTAGAAATAAACGTTTAATAACAGTAAACTTGCAATCGGTTTTTTATTACAAAAATTGATAGTTTGCGTAACGTAGCTTACGCCCAAGTTACCAAATTGGTGACCTCGACATGATTTCCGTTTATCCGTTCGCATCCGACACCTGCACCAATCATCGAAGTAGTGACACAGTATTCCTTCGTTACAACGTGTCGAGCAGTCTTTTTATTTTTTTATAAAAATAGAAATGCCGAATTTTTTGGACATGTTGTCCCTCGACAACGTGATCGTAACCACCACCGCAAACACTACCGTCACAAATACTAACGCGACGAACGTGACCGCCGCAAATCCGAACGTCGACAACGCGAGTCCGCCCGTTTTCGCTGCGCCTCTGTCCGACGTAACCGCGATATCACACGAGTGTCTTCCGGGTTTTTGGCGTCACTCGCCATAGCAGTGGTTTTCGCATGCGGAGGCGATTTTCCATACACAACGCGTCAGAGCCGATCTGTCTCGTGTAAACCACGTGCTCGCGGCATTGGACGAAGACGGCATCCGCACAGTCTCGGATCTGCTCGGTCCCGAAGTCCAATATTCTCTGGTGAGACACTGGCTCGTCACCGTCTACGCTGTCTCGCAAGCGACACGTTTCCGCACTATCGTTCAGTCAGGAGGCATGTCGCAATTGCTGCGAGATATGCGAAGCGTCCTATCAGACGGCATTGATGATGCGGCGCTAAAAGAGTTTTGACCAAATATTCTCGCCATCATTTCTGGCCTCGACGGCACACTTGAATTTTTGACTGAAAGCACCGACCGCGTCGCGGACGCGAGCGCCGGCCACGATGTTTCCGCCATCGCTACTGCTACGAGCCTGACCGTCTTCGCTCCATGGAAAGCGCAATTTCGGAGTTCATTGCACAAATTTCACATCACAGTAGACACGAGATTGTCCTTCTCGCGATCAAAACCAAGCGCGTTCTTCTCGGTCACGACCACGTAACGAAGTATGGTGTTATTATCACAACCGTTTCGGGAGCAAGCCATGAAATTGCAATAACCCGTGCTCTTTCACTAGTTCGGAAAACTAGTGGAAGCGGAGGAACACTTGTACAGACTTTTCGTCAGGGAAACGTTTTCTCATCGACTCAGGAGCCAAAATCTCCGTCATTCCTTCCGGCAACGGTCCCCGTCGTGCTTCGGACATCGTGTTGAATGTCACGAACAACACTCGCATCTCTGTCTACGGTCCCAAGACACTCCATATAAACCTAGGTTTTGTATGCGATTTCGTATGGACGTTCGAGACGGCGGGCGTTTCTTGACCAATAATAGGGGCCAACTACCTTCACTATTTTGGTCTCCTCATCGACGTACGGCATAAGCGCCTCATCGACCGCCTGGCAAATAAATCCGTCAAGACTTTCTCCGTGGATGACATTTTCGTCCACGTCATCAAGATCTTCTCTCACTTGCACAAGTGAACCGCACTCTTGAAAAGTTTTCCGAGCGTCATACGCGAATCGTCAGTGCCGGACAAATTTCTCCACCCGATCGAACATGAGCTTCACACCACGGGGTTCCCGTTGTTCTCACGCCCGTGACGTTTACCACCCGACTGTTATCAAATCGCCCGTCGAGAATTTGAGTACATGCGTGAAAAAGGCATTTGTCGACCTTCGTCCAGTGCCAGGGCCAGTCCTCTTCTGCTCGTAGCAAAGGACGGAAAGTTTTGACCGTGTGGGGACTACCGACGTCTGAATGAAGTTACGCGAGCAGACCGCTACTCACTGCCTCACCCCCATGATTTTACATAAAATCTTGCTGGTAGAACTGTCTTCACCAAGCTCGACTTAGTCAGAGCTTATCATCAGGTGCCCATCGCTGAACGGGATATCCATAAGACCACCGTCACTACACTTTTCGGTTTGTTCGAATTCCCAGTAATGTGTTTTGGACTCAGAAACGCCGCGCAGACTTTCCAGCGCGTCATCAACGACATGCTGCGGGGTTTGGATTTCTCTTTCACCTATATTGATGACGTATTAATTGCTTCTTACAATCAGGAAGAACACGAACAATACGTTCGCACCGTCCTAAGTCGCTGTCAGGAGTACAACATTGCTATTAACCCAAACAAGTGTGTTTTTGCCGCCGACTCTTTGACCTTTCTGGGCCACACCATCGACAAGGACGCGTGTCGACCCAATCCTAAAGGCATCATAGCGATACATGAATGGCCACTTCCTCTCACCAAGAAGGGTCTCCAGAGGTTCCTAGGATTAGTCAACTTCTACAGGCGTTTTATTCCGAACGCAACACAGCTTCCAGCTCCGTTATAGGTCCTGGCCGTCCAGATTAAAAAACGAGACGGACCACTCCTCTGGACGGACGATTGTCGAAAAGTGTTCAACGCTTGTCACATCGTACTCGCCGACACCGCGGAACTGGCACACCCAATACCTAACATTCCACTCCACCTCAGCACAGACGCCTCCATTGTTGCAGTGGGAGCTGTACTTAAGTAGAAGTCTGATAAAGGATGGCAGCCATTGGGATTTTTCTCGAGAAAACTGTCGGAAGCTGAAACGCGATACAGCACTTTTGACCGCGAATTACTTGCCACATACCTAAGCACGCGCCAATTTCTCCACACAATTGAAAGGCGACTCACGACATTACTCACCGACCACAAGCCGCTAGTATATATGTTTACACACAATACGGAGAAAAACATTGACCGCCAGATTCGACACATTTCGTTTTTGTCACAGTACATCCATACGGTTGAGCATGTCCAAGGTAAAGAAAACGTAGTTCCCGACGCACTATCGAGGTTCGAAGTTTCTGCTTCACAGGTCGCACCAGATTTCAAATAATGGTCCGCAGATCAAGCAGCAGATCCCGAATTAATAGACATATTGTCTGATAAGACGAAATGTTCATTACGATTTCAACCACGGAGCACTACGACAGGTACCATCTTCGTTGACGTGTCAACCGCCAGTACCCGCATATATGTGCAGTCAGTACATCCCCGACACGTATTCAACATGCTGCATGGTCAGGCTCATGGAGGCCGCAGAGCGATAATCCGTTTGATCAAGTCTCGTTATTGCTGGCCTAACATGGACAAAGAAATCAGGCAATAGACCAAGTGTTGAGTTGAGTGTCAACTCTCGAAAATCCACAAATTCACGATCTCACCCATCACACCATTCACACCACCATCGCACCTTTTTGGACATATTCACATAGACTTGGTGGGCCCACTATCCCCGTCCAACGGATGCAAGTATTTATTAACCTGTGTCGACCGTTTCACTCGTTGGCCGGAGGCATGGCCGCTCGATAATATGTTCGCCTACGTCGTCGCAACGACACTAATAACACGGGGGATTTCACGTTTTGGCATCCCGGACATGGTCACGACCGATCAAGGTCGTCAGTTCGAGTCCGAACTATTTAAGACTTTCACGACGACTTTCAGAATTCACACCTCAGGACTTCACCCTACCACCCACAGGCCAATGGCATAGTAGAGAGGCTGCATAGCACCTTGAAAACTGCACTCACAGCGCAGAAGACGACGTTTTGGACCGTGAGGCTGCCGATTGTCCTTCTGGCATTACGCAACACCGTCAAAACTGACATCGGTCACACGCCCACTGAAATGGTATATGGTATGTCACTCCGGCTCCCCGGGGAAATATTCCATCCCGCGCCAGCAGAAGCGCAGACTGCACCGGAACTCGTCCGAGTCCTACGCAACTCCATGCAACCAACTACCGATATCAACCACGCCACGCGAAGGTCCATTTTCGTCCTCAGGATTTAAATCAAGTCAGCCATGTCTTTCTTCGCATCGACGCAGTGCAACCACCACTACAGCCACGTTACGAAGGCCCGTTTACAGTGCTAGAACGACGAGACAAGAATTTCAAAATTCAATGGCAGAACAGTTCGGTGTGGGTATCCATTAATCGGTTTTAAGCCCGCCTTCATAGTCAGAGACGATCCGTTGATCGACGCAAGCTGTGATGTTCGCAAACCAGCAATACAGCATCGGATAGGTGCCCCGACCAGACGTCTCATTCAACCGCAAGGCACCCACGGGAGGGTACGACGATCACGGCAACAAGGTCAAATACCTTATTAAGTGTGTTTTATTTTCATGTATGTATTTAAAAAAAAAAAAAAAAATTTCTTAATTGATTTATTTATATTATTATTATTACTTTTTTTTATTCCTTGGGGGGAGTACTGTGGTGTCCAACAAATATGTATCTGCGCGTGCGCGCCGGTAGTCGCCTCCACAGTGCGACGGCCGCGCCGCCGGCCGCCGCCACTCTCTTTCTCGTTTCGTCGACCATCACGTAAAGTCTTTCGTCTGAATAAAAGAAACCGCGTAAACTCGTTCTCTGTTCCTACTTTTTTTAGATGTATATTTATTGTTCAATTATATATTTTAGTAGAAATAAACGTTTAATAACAGTAAACTTGCAATCTGTTTTTTATTTCAAAAATTGGTAGTTTGCGTCACGTAGCTTACACCCAAGTTACCAAAGATATGACGATAAGAACGATTTAAATGAACGATATGACGGTACAAATGATTTGTTATCAATGAACGATACCGTTGATTTATTTTGAACTAGTTCATATCGTTCACCAAAGAGAATAGTTCATTTGGACTCGTTCGTTCATGAACTACACTTCTCTATTCCGTATCATTATTTACATTTTGTTTAAACATTTCGTGTGTTTGGACATTTGATTTATACTTTCAATACATATTTCTTTTTATTCTAATTCACCTTGGCGGATCATCAAACGACCAATCATGAATATGGTTTCTTCAGAAATCAGTCGTCATCAAGTTTGTCGAATATAATGTATTAATTAGGTACAATATATTATTAATTATACGTTATGATATGTATAGGTACTAGGTAAATGTAAAATAAGTGCCCATTATGAGAATTTGAGAGACAATCTGTGACAATCATTATGACTTTCATGTAATAACCGTCAGATGACAACAGGCTTTCATTCAAGACCCACATATATGCTGTTCGAAAAATTAGTGTAAGTTTCTACTATCTATAAAAAGTACTGGTTCAGTATACCATGTGTTGTATGTAAAAAATGTACCACTATTATGCACAAGTTATGGCCACTATAAATGCATTATACAAGGCTATATACCTAAACGTAAGTAGGTACCATTTTGATATAAAAAAAACACAAGTGCATTTTTATTTTATATGAAAGCCTACATCTTAATCTGCTTTTCAACATATTTATCGTCAATATTAAGGCAAATATTAATCATACTATATAAGCAGCTTATGAATTCTATCCTCTCATAAACATGCAATTTATTGTTTTTCTATAAAAACGGTACTTAATGGCCTCATATTATTCATACAATTTTTGTTATATTATAATATAGTTGCAATTCTATTAATTAACATTTATCAATAATGAAAAATTAAAATATATAATGTAAAATAAGAAAGTAAATAAAATATATTATACAATTGCGTATTTTCATTGTATTTACAGTGAATACCTGATAGGTAAATCACACATAACGACAGTCACTACAATTTTTATTTGACTAGCAGTCAGCACATAACATAATATATTGTATGCTATTTAAATAAGAATTACTATAAGAATAAAAACTACTATAATTATATACTTATTTATATATATATTTAATATATACTTAAATAAGAACTACTATATATTATATAGTAGTAGTAAAATATTTTAGCAATAATTCAGACTTTTTAGACCTTTACAGTATATTTTAATAGATAGGTTGGAACATACCTAATATTTAATAATAATTAATTATATCAATATTAGATAAGTTACCTGCCTAAATACAAACATAAAATTGGCTACTTATGTCATGAAATGGATTACCTTGGTAGTTGGTTCTTTATTAATAATTGTTTTCAATATTTATAGATTTAAAAACAATGAGAATTTCAACTAATGGTGGACTGCAGCAATTTTCCAGGCAAGGAATTCATTTTTTCCAGTCCAAAAAGCATAAGAAGGTGAAGAGATAACCATTACCTATATTTTTCATGATTATAATTTCTTTCTATATTCTTATTTTTAACAAATTTAGCTATTTCAAATCAAATATATTACATAATATAAAATTTTATTTAAAATTAAAGCGTATTAAATTTTTTCTATTTGAATACCTTGTAATATTGAATTTAATCAAATGTTTATTTTATGTTAAACATTACATTTAAATATTTAACACACATGGTTATTTGGATAATATTTTAAAAGACAAAACACATAATTTTTGGAAAAAATGCATTATAAAAATCAAAAAATATATACAATATAAATATTTACAAAACAGAAATAAAAAATATTAAAAATCATTGACCTAATTAACCCAAAATTATAAAAATAATATACTTACTGCTTATACATAGTTGTTAAATTATGTATATGCAGAGTGTATTATTATTATAATAAATACACAAATAAAAATATTAAAAATCGTCACTTTACGTATCATCTGTTCCAGTAAATGTACAAGTGTAGTCCACATTTTCAAAAATATCGTCAACTATGTTGTCCAATTCCCAAAACTTGGCTTCTTCTTCGATGGTATGGTTTTCATAATTTTGCCAACTTTCTGGTGTTACTCTTGCAATACCGTCTTTGAGTAACTGCTTGACATCGTTCAATTTGAATGTTGTATTGTTTGATTTCACATACCATTTCACTTGAGACCACGCGAATTCTATTGGGTTCAACTCAAAATGGTATGGTGGAAGTCGCAATACCGTTTTATTATCTGCCTTTGCAGTTTCATCAACAACATACTTGTCGTAAGCTGATTTGTGTTGGTTTACCAACTGCAATAGTTCAAGTTTTAAAAATGTATCGTCAAATTCAATATTTTTTTCCCGGAGCCATTTAATAATATCCCTTTTTTTCCATGATGTTACAGGTATTTTGTCCATCTTTACCGAATGGTTTGGAGCATTGTCCATAACTATAACTGCGTTCTCTTTTAACAATGGTAAAATTCTTTTGAACCACTCTAAGAAATGTGTACCATTAATTTCATTATGATAGTCAATGCTATTCGTATTTGATTCAGAGCAAGATAGACTATCATTGACGAATCCTTCATGTGAGCCTATATAGCGAATTATCAAGTGTTTACTTTTACCAGTTGGAATTTTTGCACCTACTGTTAATTCTTTCTGGAATGCATCCCTACTTGATTTAACTGTATCGTCAATCCATACCTTTGGTGAACAATCATCTGCGTTGCACCAAGTCTCAAACAAATAATAAATTGGGCGCCCCTCTGCTCGGAATTTTTTAATACTTCTTAAGTATCCTCGGCGCCATGAACTTAGATCTTCCCTTTCTATTAAGATCCTATTCCGTTTTATTTTTGTATAAACAAAATTTAACTCTTTAAGAAGATTGTACATTGTAGTGTGTTTTAAAGTCGGTAAACGTTCGTCATCATTGACACACCGGATGATTTTATCCAGTGTTGGAAGTTCATGGTTTTGCCAAAAACTATGGACTATTTGACGAATAGCATTTTTATCAAAATCATCGATTTTGTCAGTAAGTTTTGCCCTGTTCTTTTTCATTAAAGGAGAAGAAATAGTTTTCGTTCTGTTGTATTCAGACAGTGTTTTTTGAACACTTGTCATTCCAATGCCACATTCTGCCACTAGTTCCACAACTAATTGTTTATATTTGATCTTAGGATTCGCCAATTTCTTCGCCTTATATATGTTTATGACCATTAATTTTGTTTCACTTCGAATTGGCTAAAAAAAAAAATAATAACTAATGTAATAAAAGAAATTAAATTAATAATAAATAAGAAATGTGTATTTTTCCGGTAATGTGATTACCATATAACCCAATGTTGTAATAGGTAGTGCGACTATTATTAATTCGACTGTAAACAAAATATCAAATGGCTTAAAAGTAAATGAAAATAGAGTACATGTTCGTCGGTGTTAAATTGTTTTTATATAGTATAGGGAGCATAATTTGAAATTTTCAGCCGAAAAAATGGTAGTCGTAGATTTTTGCGGTAGTCACGTTAACGGTAAAGTACCGACAAATAAATAATAAAAATGTTAATTCTTACCTGGCCACGTTTATTTTTTCTCACTGGAGTAACGGGTAATTCTGGTTCAAATGGTTCACTCATTTTGATATGTATGTATATTAAATATTATAATTGATACAAACTATAAAAAAATGATCAAAAACACAGAAAAAAAAACACTACATTCAATAAAACAACAAAAATTTCGTATTTCGATGGGGACGGTAGAGAGTAGTGCGCTATCGAAAACAGTATGGCATTTTTTGTTATGCCCACGTTCGACGGCCGCCGACCACAGAATATACAGAAGGGAAACTGCCGAAATTTTGAAAAATGGTCGGCCATTTTGAAATATCTACAAGTAACCATAGCAGTAGGAAATTCCCATTATTCTATGAGATTTGGCCATACTGTGAATGAAGCATGTTGTTGTGATAACTGATAATATTGATATTTTGTGATATCCTCAAACCTAATGTAAATATATTATATAATCACTTCTTAATGAAAAACAAAAAATTCTTCTACACACTTACACGGCGCTGGTATCGAATTTCATGGAATTAATCGCTTTTAATCCATGAGTGAAATAATTTTATAACCTAATAAAAATATAAGGATAAAAAGTCGCATTTGATATCCCCCAGCCTTTGCGATTTTTTCCTGCCCATGCGTTTTCTCAGTTTTTTACCAGTTTCCTCAATTTTTTTTGCATTTTTTTACATTTTTTATTGCATTGTGTGTGTTACACAACTACATAACGTCACTGAGGATTGTGTTTTGAAAATTATTTTTGTTTAAATTGTAATTTTCAAAATGACGAGTTACGCTGGTGGGATTCAATGTGCACTGTATGATTGCCATTCTGCGTACAACAAGAACACTGTTGGAAATGAAAAATCATTTTTTAGTTTCTCTAAAGATCTTATAAGGTAAGAAATATTTACTATAATAACCACTTTTATAATAATGTATTTTTTTGTTATTAAGGTGTGCTCTGTGGATTGAAAAATGTAACCCCGTTTCTTTACCAACCACAGACACTAGTGATCTTTCGAAAAAATATAAGTTGTGTTCACTTCATTTTGAAAATAAGATGTTTAGCAACTTTCAAAAGAATAGACTATATCCGCATGCAGTACCAACTTTATTTGAAAGTAAGTTATATAATAATTATCATAAATGACTGTTAAATATAACTATTACTTATATTACTTATGTACTTATACTTTAAGTATACCCAAAAGACTGATAAATATCAGTCGTGTTCATACGTTTTATTTTATTTTATTTTAAATTTACTTATGTATACTATAATTTTAGATACCGTACTTGAACAAAATCCTACTGTTTTATCTTCACCAACAACTTCTGTGTTCGAATCATGTAGTGTTGTGGATGATGTACCAATACGATGTACAACACCTGGTATAAAATAATATTTTCAAATTAAAATCCATTAATTTTTTTTATTGATTTTTATACCAATTTTATTTTTTAGATTCTTATGCTACATCATCATCAACAGGATGTGATGCATCGACTGGTAGTCAGACTCCAATTCACCTTTCTGCTAGGACTCCGAGGAAACTCAAATTCAAAAAAGAACTTAGTGAAGCTCATCGTTCAATTAAAGATTTGGAGAAAAGAGTTTCACATTTGAGTGAAATGTTGGCGCAAACAAACAGCGTAGAAAAATGTGTTAAACTATGTGAAGAGTATCTACCACCATCTCTTTTTATGTTGGTAAAAAATTATGTGAATAATAAGGATAGAACTCCACGTGGACATCAGTTTAGTACCAAAATTAAACAATTCGCTTTAACTCTTCATTTACTTGGTCCTAATGTCTTCAGATTTCTTCAAAAATCATTTAATCTTCCTTCAATTCGTACTTTAAGAAAAATTACTTCAAGATATGAACTCCAACCGGGTCTTAATGATTTTATGTTTAACTTTTTATCTCTCAAAACTAAAAACTACCTTTCTGAAGCACTACATTGTATTCTTTGTACAGACAAATTGTCTGTAAAAACTCATCTTTTTTATAATGTATCAAAAGATAAATTAATTGGTTTAAATCAGTTGAAAAATAATAACTTACAAACCAGCAAATCTTGCGCTTGTTTTTATGATTAGAGGTCTGAATTATAGTTGGAAACAACCAATTTCTTATTACTTAATTTTTAAAAGCTGTTCTGGTAGGAATTTAAATGATATAATTTTTTTAACAATTCGCAGACTTAGAAATATTAACATTATTGTAAAAGTTTTTATTACCGATCAAGGCCCAAATTTTATACAATTTTCTAATAACAACAATGTTTCTCCAATTGAGCCTTATTTTGAAGTTGATGAAGAAAAAATAATTTATCTATTTGACCCCCTCCCATCTACTGAAATCGACCAGAAATATGTTATTTAAACATAATTTTAAAATTAATGATGAGTTAGTAGAAACAAAAATATTTAAACACTTTTTATCATTATGAATCCAAGTGTAATTTACGTATGTCACCAAAATTGACTTTTTCACATATTTATCCAGGACCATTTGAAAAAATGAAAGTACGATTAGCTGCCCAGGTATTTAGTTCAAGTGTTGCCGCTGGTATGTCCACAGCTCTAAATTGTGGTATTTTACCTGCAACTTCGAAAAAAACAATACAATTTATTCATGATATGGATAAATTGTTTGATATTTTCAATTCATCAGACAGTCCTAACAGTGAAATTTTCAATGACCCTTTTAAAAACATTTCACCTCAATCTGATCACTTAATTAAAATGACTGAAGTATTTAATAATATCAAAGTTATACATAAATATAATGAATCTGATGTAACTGGACGTGTTAACTTTATCAATGGTGGGTTAGTTTCCATATCTGGTCTACAAATGCTGTGGAATTCTTCAAATTCTAACCAAAATAAAGATTATGTTATTAACACTCGTCATGTAAATCAGGATTGTCTTGAAAATCTATTTGGAACAATTCAAACTCAAAATGGTAATAATATGAATCCGACCCCCATACAATTTATCAATGTTTTTAAAAAATTATTTTGCCTTGATTATTTTAAACATTCCCCTGGAGCTAATTGTATTGAAGATCTCGATGAAATCCTAACCCAAATAAATCATCCTCTGATATCCCCGAAATCCTAATGAATCCACCTCAAGATATTTTTAATTTGAATCCCATTAAAATTGGTACAGTTGATTACAAAAATCTAAATATCCCTGACCAAAACTGTCTAACATATATTTGTCGTTATCTAATGAAAAAATGTATGGAAAATCATGTTTGCCCTGTTTGCACAGAATATACTCATTTCCAAATAAATTTAGATCCTTCATTTCTCCTATCTTTCTTCAAATCTTATCCTGCCAACAATAATTCTAATTCTTTGTTTGGAAAATTAACAATGCCCCACAATGACTTTTATAATTTCATTTTCAAATTAGAAAGTATTTTTATTGAAAACTTTCCTTCAATTGCAATTGAAGACAACATAGGGACCAAAATTAAAGACTTAATATGCACTGTTCGTTATAAACATCCATGTGAAAAATTTTATAAAATGTATTTAATAAAACTATATACTCGATTTAGAATTTTTAACGCAGTTTCTTTTATTAATAAATCTTTAATAACTGATAAAAAAAAAAAAAAAAAAATTGAAAACTTGCAATTTTAAAGCATTTGTAATTTTTTATCGAATTGTTCACATGTATATGTATAATGTCTATCACTAAAATTAAGCTTTATTATGGTTCCAACTCAGTTCTTATAAAGCAATCAAATTGGTTTTAAAGGAAGGAAATCTTTACAACATTTTTCATCAAGTAACCACACACATATGTATAGGTATATGTTTTTTCAAGAAATTTTTAAATTTCTAAAATCAATTGTACTGAGATTTCAATCAATGCAGTTTGCATCAAGAGATGTTTAAAATAACCAAAAAAATTTATTTTTTTTAAACTCAAATGGATGGATTGTATTGTATTGGTGTAGTATTATGCCTTGTGGTTGGAAATTACAGAATATATTTTTTGGTATTTTTTTTTAATCGATGAGTTTAAAGGGCATAATTTGGTTTATTTGTTGGATTTCAAGAACTCCACAACATTTTTAAACCTGAAATTAGATTAACCAACCTTTGATAAAGTTCATATGTTTAGTTTCTTCTTTTTACTTCTTATGAAAACATCGCACCCGCATTTGCTGTGCTTTGTCTATTAAATGGACAATATAGCAAAATTACACAACGCAAAACAATAAATGGAGTGTCAACGCTAAAATTAGGGTTAAAACACCTATTACTTTTAAAAAGGAGAATATTTTCTAGAAAATGACATATCTTTTTGTAAAATATTATTTATCAAAGAAGTTACAGTGTTTAAAAAAAAGAAACCTTAAAATGATATAACTTCTTTGATAAACAATATTTTATAAAAAGGATAGGTCATTTTCCAGAAAATATTCTCCTTTTTAAAAGTAATAGGTGTTTTAACCCTAATTTTAGCGTTGACTCTCCATTTATTGTTTTGCGTTGTATAATTTTGCTATATTGCCTATTAAATAGACAAAGCACAGCAAACACGGGTATGATGTCCTCTTATATGTTCATTCATCTGTTCTATCTTTCTGTCTACTTCCCAACATACTGATACCATAAACAGCTTTTTCTTCTTTTCTGTATACTTCTTTACTGTCTGCCTTATACAAAAATAGATCCTTTATAATTATGAATAACGTTAATATTAATTAAAATGTCTACCATTTTATTTAATGATTTAATTGTGAAATTGTATTTTTAATGGTTCATTAAATTGTTTATGGTTCGGAATACTTGATGAATTATTAAATCAAACTATTATCCATATCATCAATGAAATGTATAGTTTCGTTTGCCAGGAGGAACTGACAAATTATTTGTTTCAAATGTTGACATTCCAACTGCTACACGAGCATTAACCACTTATGCAGCTAAATACACTCATTTGTTCAAAATGTCCTAGGTAAATGTGTGTATGAGTTAATTTTGATGCAAAGTGAAAATTATTTCATGACTTAGAACGTAATAATAAACTAGATGGTTTTTTGTTACTATATTATCATTTATTTAAAAATTTTGCTTAAAAACATGGGTTAGGTGGATCGAACATGTATATGAAATTTGTTCCTTCTACTTCAAAATATAGCCTGTTAGGAGAAGTATAAAGGTTAATAGAAAACCTTGTAAAATCTGTACCTTGATCCGTAATAAATGCTTTTACATTAAGAATTGGTTGTTTCCATCTTTATTTCTCTAGTCATAAAGACTGAAGCATAGTTTCTCTAGGAATTTGATTGATGTAAACCAAAAATTTTATCTTTGAAAATATTGTAAAACAGATTTGTAATTATTAAATACCTACCTGACCCATACAATTTATTGTATATATATTTGTGACAATTACTACTTTGTGTAAATAAATTTATGTTGTATTATTTATTATTTTTTAATATTATTTTGTTTGTTTTTTTTTTTTTTAATTTTTTATTAATGAAATTATGTGATAGTTCAGTAAACATTTTGATTGTGTAAAGACAGTTGTCCAGATACTTGTTTTATGCTTTCCAGGATAATCACTATCTCAACAATTATTATTATTATTTAATAAGTATATATTGTATTGTAAATGTAGGTATTTGTAAATATATCAACATGTTATTAAATTAAATACATATATACTGGATCATGAATATTGTAAATTTATATGTTTACATTAGAGTATCACAGAATATTAATATTATCAGTTATTACAACAACATGCTTCATTCACAGTATGGCCAAATCTCATAGAATAATGGGAATTTCCTACTGCTATGGTTACTTGTAGATATTTCAAAATAGCCGACCATTTTTTTGGGTGGCATTAAGAACCCATGTAAATAATTTACAGCTTCCCTTTTGTCTATTCTGTGGTTCTTCTGTGATATCATATATCATCACTGATAAAGCAAATCGTTTTACAATAAATAGTACGGTATTTTTTTCCCCAAATATGATCCATCTGGCGACTATTGGCCTTTTCCTCGTGAGGTATTTTATATAATAAGTATACACAATGGTGCCTCTATGTTACTCTATGGATCAACTATTCAACATTTTATATCATGTTTTTTATCTAAAACTTATTATGTGATAAGGACAAAAACCATTTATTTTCGGAATTTCACGATTTTTCAAAAAAAAAAAAAATTATTTTTAAAAAGGTTAAATAAAAATTAAAACAAACACTGCATTCCTTGATAAATAAATTAAGGGGTACGCTGTTAAAGATGAAAAAATGAAGAATAGCTCCGTCCCCCTGCGTCCCTTCACAAATCCACCATTAATAATATGTACCTCTAACGTTGCAATACACGTACCTATATTTAATTTAAATAAACTTTAAATTAAAATTTATTTTTAATAATATATTCTAAACTATTACTTATATCATTCATTTTTCGTCAATATTTGTTTTATTATTTATGATGTTATCAAAATATAGATATAATATGTAAGTTGTTTTAAATGCAATGTCTTCTTCTTCTTCTTCTCCTTCGCCTTCTCTCCCAACTATTTGGGGTCGGCCACCCTGGTCCTATACTTCCACTTAACTCTATCTCCCGCATCTATTCTTCACTTACTCCCACCTTCCTCATATCACTCACCATAACATCCCTCCATCTCTTTTTCGGTCTTCCCCTCCCCCTTTTACCAACAACATGCATTTCCCTTACTAATCTTACTGCCTCAGTCTCATCCCTCCTTAATACATGCCCGAGCCATCTTAATCTATTCTCTCTCATTTTGTCTACTATCAAAGCTACCCATATACTACCTCTGATATACTCATTCCTTATTTTATCCTCAAAATACCTATATGATTTTATTAATAGGTTCAAGTTAATTTCTCTAAATGTATGTCTTTTCCCCATTTATAAATAAAAAAATAATTAAAATAAATAAATAGGTACTTTAGAATATTAATTTATTGTTTTCTTAAACTTAAATTTAGAAACTTCTTGGTTAGATAAAATCTCTGTTACAATTTTAACTATCTATTTATTTTATAAACTCAAATATTAATTAAAATTTGGTTTAAATATCCAAAATTAAACAACAATAAATTTTAAAGAATTATGTTTCTTTATTTTAAGAAATACATATCTACCAACAAAAATAATTACAAACAAATACCTACCTAATAATTAATAATTACACCAAATACTTAATAATTAAACTGTGGATGCAATATAGACTATATTATTATATCGACATATTTACCTACCTACAAAACTGTAGGTACCTAATTAGATTTTATATGAAATAACCTACTTAAGTAGACTATTAAGTAATATTACAAGGGTAATTACTAAATAATAACAATTATAATTAATAACTTCATCGGTTAATTTTTTCTTAATCCGTACCTAGATATGTAATAGGTATTTAACATTTATATAATATTTATATAAATATTTACCTAGTTAAAAATTACCTAATAAACCAATTCATAATATTTTAGGCATGATCAAATAGTATAAAATATAAATTCTGATAATGTTAATTTGTCACTAATTAAACTTGTATCTATTTTATTGTTTCATCTTCTTTATTTATATATTTACGGCATAAATGCAGTTTAGTTCCCAGGTAGGTACAGTTATAGACCTCTTAAGCTGCTATCATACCCGGGGGGTTTCCGTAGGACCTCGAGTGTGGCGACCGGAACATAGGGACCAGTCATTCTCGCGTAGCGAGGGTTCACCCGTTAGGTTATAGGTCACAAGTATATTAAAAGAAAAAAACTAAAAATGAAGTATTTGTGCCGAAACTGAACCACTAAGCTTTAAAACACACAATTTTACATTGGTATCAAAAAAGAAAACAGTGAATATAATGGGTATATTGGCTAATTCGTCAAAAACCACACTTTTGATATGAAGATGCAACATAAAATATGCTGTTTTTGATGATACAAATTGCTATAACTTCTAAACTAAGTCCAACCGCCCAATTCTGATTGCACCATTGTTTTCAGCGTTAAAGGATACATGGAATTTAAAAAAAAATTTTGAAAAAGACGTCTGGGAACTAAACTGCATTTGTTCCATATTTACTTGCGTTTTGCATGTATATACCTATTCAATATTTAATCTGTTTAATAGATGTGTACCTAACTATCATTAGTGACAGAGAAATAAAACTTTTCTACCTAATGTGAATAAATATGCATAGCTCATAAGTACATGCAATTATGTATCAATTTGAATTTAATAAACTAATAAAATAAATTTGTAGGGACAACAATTTTACCTAAGAAAATCTTAGGTAGGTAGGTACCTAATTGACTCGTTTTAATATCCCAATAAGTCACTAGGTAATTAAATATTGGTAATTTTAGTATCTTATATGGACACTGGTTGTATACAAGTTAATACACAAAAATATACTATAAAATGCTATACCTAACACTATCTACTTTTAGTGTCCAAATGACATTCATAAAACATCATTAAAGTAGTTGATAGTTAGAATTTGGATTACAGATAGATTATAAACAATAAACATAAACATAATATATTTAGGTATAAATAAAAGTTGGAAGACGGTACTGAATCATAGTTTGAAACTATAATGAACCATGATAGGTACACCCTATATGATGCATTTTTTTTCCTAAAATAGTCCATTGAGTCAGTATATGCACAATGATAATGTATAATACATACATACTAACTAGGTATATTACAATGTTTAAATGCTTTACTAACCTCTTAATGTTTGTGATATTTAAGGTGTTAGTCACTAGATACATAGAATGAATCCAAATTTAAATTGAAACATTCTATATAGGTAGTACAACTGGTATTATATCCAACAAATGTGAATATATTATAGCTATACGCGTCAAAACAAACAGTTTGAAATTTTTCGAAAACTGGTAAATAAGTATTTAAATTTTAACATTAATTGTTACAAATAAATATAATTAAAAAAATAAAATTTGATAAAATAATTATTAATATAAAAAAGCAGTGTACTCATCAGAATCACTACAAAAATAGAAACCTAGGTATAATAGGTACGTATTTTTCTATATAATAAAAATAATCTATACTTTAATCGCAATTAACATTTAAAAAGAAATTCGTAATTAATAATTATTTATTAAATCACAGACCGAACGCAACGGATCACTATGTACAACATCTATGTTATGAATATTATGATAAAGTACAACAGCAATGAAAGAAAACAACACACTGGGGCGGCACGAGGAGTACTGCAGTGCTGCTGCAATGACTAACATATAGCCCAACAAGCTTGTCGTAACTCGAACGTACTATTGCGTTTATTGTAATATACGTCTACACTGTTGACCGTCCACCGGGATAAAAGATGAAAGATCATACCTATTACCTATTAATCATGAAAAAATTGTATTCGAGATTGATGTAATTCTTGAATAAAATATGTTAAATTTAATCATGATTCAATCTAATATTTATTCGTATCATATATTCTTAGCATAGGTTTTTCGTACCATGTAAATACCTATGTATTAGGTACTTAACACTAAAAATGTTTATAAAAAGTTACGATTTCCCGTACGGTATCAAAAATCTGTGACGATACCTATACCTATCGTATTATTTTGTCATGGTGATACCTACCTGTGTATTTACGAATTTTTAAAACTGTCATATTTTCAATAAATAGGTAGGTGAATATTTATAAAAATTCCAAATTTCATACATCATGTTATGAGTACGCGCGTAAACCAGTTTGGATTACAAATGCTAAACAGTACCTGATTAATAATAATAAGACACTCGTTTTTTACACGAAAGTCGACATGGTGCGTATTTAGGTATAGTATACCCATAGTAGGTATATTATAGGTACCTACCGGCAGAAGGGATTTTAACCAGGTTTATTTTTACACTCGGGCGCGAACGCAGGTGAACAGGGGCGTGGGATGCTAAATATTATTTATGGCAAATTTTTATACCAACTCTCTGGTAAACATACCGCCGAATAGGACAAATGATATTCAGGAGCAAATTTTATAAGGTTTTATTTGAATAATTATCTTGTTTTTTTTTTCCTGAGATATTTGATATACCTATGTTTTTTTTTTTTTAGTTGCAAAAAATATGTAATAATAATCTTGATTTTTTTATTGTTTTTACACGCTTTTGAAGTATTTCAGAATTTAGTCGGAAAATTATAAGTTGACTTTTTTTTTGCTTATTTACATTTCAAAGACGTATTGCCGTCAGTTTTTCGGTGGCACCAAAAATTTTTTGTGTACGAAATTCTAAATACACCGCTGATATAGTAACCTATTACTATATTAGCATTCATATGGCTAATAAAAATTACGTGATAGTGCAGCTATAGTAAATATTTGGTATAAATTTCGAGTTTCTGGCATTTTTAATTTTCCAATTATTTATAATGATTCACGGTGTTTTTTTTTGCTAGTTATAAATATTATATATCACCTACCTATATAGTCAGTAACCTACAGGACTAATTAGTGTAATAGGGTAAAAATATGTAGTTTTAGTTCTCGTATTTTATCTAGTGTACTTAATTATTTTTCTTTTATAATAATTTTTGATCAAACTGAGATCAGAAAGCCAAAAGTAGTTTTTGAACAAATGTCTTGATTACACAACAATGAAAATTAGTACAGATATGAGACTATTTTTCAGATTACTTTTGAAATATATTTTAACATTTTGTAATTATAAATAAATAAATTGGACGTTATAATAACCATTTTTAAGGGGTTTTGTATAGGCAATTTTTAAGAAATTTTGGAATAATGAAAATTTAACAATAAAAAATGTTAAAATACATTTTAAAAATAATCCAAAAATAGTCTCATATGTGTACCAATTTTTATTATTGTGTAGGTATTCAGGACATTTGTTCAAAAACTACTTTTGGCTTTCTGTTATCTCAGTTTGATCAAAAATGATCATAAAAAATAAATAATTACACTAAATAAAAGATAAGAACTTATACTAAGAGTCTAAGACCGAGTATAGAGTATATCTGTACCACACTTTATACTTCATACTTTTGTAGTTTGTGTTATATATTGTATGTTCTATTATATACGTAGATCGTAAGCATATTATTTAAATGCTAAGGTAAAAAAATATAAGTACCTACCTTTTTTATATTTCACCAAATTATCATCTTTGTTTTATATGTATAGTCATCATTGGTCACTATACCATAGGTAGGTACCTAATATTATTATAAAAATTGTTATCGTAGTGGTAGTCACGTTCCTGGAACTTTTATGCCAATAATGATGGGTACCTATCTATAATATAATCGGCCAAGCAGAGCTGATAACTGATTAAGCATATTGAAATAGAATAAAGCTCAAATATACACATCATATAAGATGCCTAAATATTATTACTTCTTAATGAGCCTCCACCCCACACACGATTCTAAGGAGTATTATTTAGGCAATTTATTATACTTTCTTTGTACGATTTTGTATTTGCGTGAGGCGTGGTCATTAATTAAACATTCCATAATTAACCTAACCGGCTAACCCGTATCAAAAGTAAGTATAAGTCTAGTTTACACCCCCACGCGTTTTTTTTTTTTTTTTTTTAATATTCGTATTTCAATACCTAAAACGATGGTATAATTTGTTTTTTTCCCGACACCTTTCGTTTTAAAGTTATAGTTAAATGTACTTTTAAACACTTAAAAAAAATGGTCTAAATAGAATTTAATTGTCATACGTACTTTACCCAGAAACCCGGAAAAGTAAGTACCCATTTTCTAAATAAAAATCATGATGTCTAAAATTCGTTCAAAGTCAATGTTTCGATTTATTTTTCAGTCCAGTTTAAGGGGCCTCCACACCACACGATTGTAAGTAGTATTATATAGGCATCTTCTTATGCTTTTGAAAAACAGCCTTGTGCTTGTGTGAGTCGTAAATGATCATTAGTGTTAGCTAGTAACCTGTATCGAGACATTTCCACTAGCCCCCATGCCAGTGCTCAATAACACTGTATAAAGCCGGGTATACACTAGAGGAGCACGCACAGGCCGATCATGTGTGCTCAATTTCCACACTGAGCGGTGCGTAGGGCAATTAATTTAAATTTGAATGTCCATACAATTATACTCATTTTTAATTGAAAATTACTTTAAGGATGCTAATTTTGAACCTATAAGTGCTATAGCACCCCCCCCCTCTAGTTGCGTTACTGCATAGCCCATAGGTTAATAGGTATTTACAGGCATTTATTTTATACTCAATTTTAGTATAAAATCAATGCTATTTATTATTAATACTATGTTACATATTTTGTATATTATATCCTTAATTGATGTGTATATACACTACAGTCTACAATTGCATTATAATTTATTTTTATTATTAATTATTATCCACCACTAGCTCCTTGCCATCATATTGTGCAAATCTAAAAAGCAAACTAATAACCGTAGCTTGTTATATTAGATTATTTTAATAATAAGATTTTTAAACTTAGCATTGTTTAGGTATTATGTTTGTTATTTTATATATTATGTTAACAATTTTTTACCAGATAATCGAATTTTTTCATTTGTGCTTATTTTTCAGTAGAAAATGTTATTATAATAGTACCTACTTTTAAGATGTAAGTATTGTTAATATTTGTCGATAAACAAATTAGAAAAAAATGACAAAAATCGGATTAATAATAATTTCTTCATAATTCCCAAAATATCATTTTTAAATAGGTACTTGAAAAATTAGTACTTAGGTATGTAATTTAGAGCGTGTATGTATTATACTGAACACCGAAAATAAATAAGTTAAAAAATAACAAAAATAATTTTAAACGATTAATAATTTTTTTTTTTATATGAGTGTATTTACTATTTTCAAACTTCATAAAATATGTAATTAGAGTTTTGGTAATCAAAAATCGGTGAACTACTCAAATATTGGGTTGTAACTTGTAGTCCTTAGGTACTTTTATTATTCATTATATAAAATTATATATCAATATATTTAAAGTAAATTTATCAATTAAAACTTTGACATATGCATTTTTACACATTTTATGAGCTGTTAAAATGTTTTTAAAAAATCAATATTTTAACGACCGCATTAGTCACCAGTTAAAGTTGTTAGTTATGGCAATTGTTTTTGTTTTTGATGACGTATAGGTAAATTTTATGAAAAAATAAAATTTAACAAATCAAAAATATATTAATATATTTTTTAAGTAATTTAAAAATAGTCTTGTGTCAATACGATTTTTAATTGTTGTGAAATTACGATATTTATTATAAACTATGTTTACGCATTTTTCATTTTTATCAACTTGAGAATATTGTATTAAGATGAAATAAAAAATAAATTTTAAAGAACATAATTATCTAACGACCGATGTAACTAATTTGCGATATATTCGTTTTTACACATCTTATAAACTGTTAAAAAAAATCAATATTTTTAACAGCTCATAAATCGTGTAAAAATCACAGATATATATATATATATCTGTGGTAAAAATACATACCTATATCAAAAATCGGCCACACTATCAGTCCTTAGATAATATTGTTAGCTAGAATTTGTTTTTTATTTTGTATTCCTAACATGTTTGTAAGTTGATAAAAATGAAAAATCCTATTATTTTTGTATTTATAACAATTTTCAGTAATTATACTTTACCTTTAAATTTGAAAACAAAAAATGACCTTATTGAATCGATCCAAGAAACTGTATATATATTAGAGGTCTTTATTTGTGACCTGTGGAGGGGGCTAAGAATACCTCCACGGTTTCCTCATGCCTGTAGTAGAAGTCGACTAATTGAGGTTGCGTCAGGTCGACAGCCGGCATAAAACTTGTCAAAAAGGTATGAGAAGTCTTAAAAAGAATACAGGCTAGTTTTCCCATTTTGAATGTTTGCGAGGAAAACAAAATTGGGTAGGTACTTGGGTGTGGAGATAGCCTAAGGGACCAAAGTGACCAGTAAGTACCAGCCTGACAGCGGCTGCGGTAGCCGTTCCATCAGTTATATGTGCGGGTCTACCCAACGGCCATGATGTCAATGGTGTAGGGAAAGCAAGAAAGTGTTTTGGGTTAGATAGATTCGCGCTTGAGTACGCAGGATAGGTTCAAAGTGAGAGTAGGTACGTGGAATGTAGGAACATTGGCAGGTAGGAGTAGGGAGTTAGCAGAAGTTTTGAAGAGGAGGAATGTGAATATTTGTTGTGTGCAAGAAACAAAGTGGAAAGGGGAGAAAGCAAGAGAAATTGGTGAGGGGTATAAAATCATATATTC